>LBNU01006255.1:95160-181828 GCA_014162995.1 Artemisia annua | reverse complement strand
AAAAAAAAAAAAAAAAAAAAAAAAAAAAAAAAAAAAAAAAAAAAAAAAAAAAAAAAAAAAAAAAAAAAAAAAAAAAAGGAGTAAATGACATTATCCATTCAATTATTTGTAGGGTATGAGAATTACTTGATTAGTCACACTGAATTGAGATATCAAATTTAATTCTATCTTCCACCAAATATATGCAAAGAAATAAATGGATGTCAAAATTAAATTTATTATAGATGATCATCTAACAAATCATCTGCCTAAAAAGAACAAAACATGTACTTAAAAAGATTAATTTAAGTGCGGCAATAGCAAATTACAAGATATAAACACGTAGTTTTAACTGAAAAATGATCGCAAAAGACATGTTAAATTGCATGTTTAGAACCGTGTGACCATTGATTTGTGAAGAAGTGGTGATTGTGTTGCAACCAACAAGATAATAACAGATGCGACATAAAATTATGCTTGTTTTTAGTCATCGCAAACATTTCTCTTCTTAACTTACAACTATACCATAGTCTACAGAAAAAGATTAATAATTACACAATGGATATATAATAGTATTTTAGATAATTAGCCAATGTTCACCCCAATCGCGCTACTAATTATAATGTTTATAGTAGATTAAAGAATAAAGCTAGACAACATAATAATGGTTAAGATTGACTTTAGCCCAATAACAACCAAAGTTAATAAGCACTTTGCATCTTTTTGTCTTTCTTTGGTCGACACACCTTTAGATTTTTCCTACATTCGCTGGTTTAGGATGTCGAGACAAAACTCGATTTTATAAACGTAAGAATTGACATATAACCTTTTTTTACTACAAATGTATAGTACGTACGCATTTAGACTACATGCAGCTTCAGATCTAAAATAAGTTTAAACTATATATCCCGTTGCTGCAAACTGGATAGATAATTATCATCATCAAAATTAAAATCAAGAAGTCAACAATATATTGATGTTTTTTAAACTTATGTACCATTGAAATAAGCATACATGTCTCATAACTTAAGACATAAGATATGAAAGTAACAATATATAATGGTATTGTGTTGTAAAGTTAGCATGGTATAGCTAGTCAAAGTAATGTTTTAAAAATAATGGATTAAATAAAAGTTGAAGCGAAGTAAAGATGTGATGGAGTCATGCTACACGTAGGAAGTAGTTAGATGAGCAGATCGAGCACACGCTCACACTATTAGAAAGATACATCATAAATACCTTATATATATTTCAATTTTTATATGTATATAATTTTAATAAAAATTTGCGGGAAAAGCAAGCAAGCGTGTTCCATGAATGGATAAATTTGTTTAAAGAGAATTTGTGAATTAGGGGAGGTGAAGGTGGTTGGGAGAAACGACACATATATATTATGTATATTGTTGTGTCCTTTGACCATCGGATTCATATTCATATCTAAAAAAAGACATATTTATTGAATTTGTTTAACAAGACATGACTTCTTTGAAAAATAAATAAATGTCTTGATTCTAATTCACATTTTGCGTGTATTCGCGAAGTTGGTCATGAGTCATGCAGTTTAATTAGGTCTCATCACCCATGCATTCACTTGTTTCATCACCATTATCTTGACTAATTAATGCTAAGTTTCTACTTTACAATTGGTTTATATTGGTGAGGTTACGATGAATGGTTTCCATTTGTTTATCAAGATAAAGATAGAGATAAGACTAAGAGGCTAATTGTGAATTAAACATATAAGATATGACACCTTTAGAATAGATACGTGATTATATTCCTCGTGGATATGATTGAATTTAACACTATATGTGAACGTACGTATATCAAATAGAGCCACCTAAGCGTGCCTTATTTGGATTAAAACTTCGTCAAACTAAATCAAATAAAAGACTATTGACCATAGATTAGTGTCGGTAGTCTCCAAATGTTGATTTTAGCTCATCAACTATGTCGATCTATTAGTTTAGAAATTTGTTCACCAAACACGCTAGATACTAAAAAGAAAGATGCCATCATAAACATGCAAGCAAAAGCAGCATACTGAAAAGAAAAAAATAATGTCCACTTTAGTGGCTATATGCAACAAATTCCAACGTACGAATTGGTTCTAATTCAATGTAACAATTCAAAAAGTGAACCTCGTATGTGTCTTTGAAACGACAAACTCATATCATACTTACCAACTCTATGAGAAAATGGAAAAACAGAAGTTTACTTAGAAAGTAACTTTGGCGCTCTCATCCGACAGCCTCCTTAATATAAGCTAGATGTACTTGAAAATTGGCTACCCAATAATAAGACTTGTTTTTGAATTTGCAATTTACCAAGTAACAATAAACAATGGTAAGACGGTTAATTTGAATGACCTTTCAAACTTGTATACTATATTGAAACAACATTTACCTAGCTAGTTGTGTTTGCTCTTCATATATTGCATCGTCATTGTCTAAGACGATTGTGATTATGTATGGAATAACGATCAGTGTGGTTAAACGAATTAAGGCAATTGTAGCGTGCAACGGGTTGGAATAATATTCATCGTATTTTCTCAGTGCAACAAGGTTGGCCGTAATGGTGTACGTTACCACGTGTGGTGGCGCCACCACCACTCGGTGGTGACCACTACACAAGTGACAAGTCCCAGGTCACACGTGAAAAAAGAACAAAGAAGACTCGGCTTGGTGGTCTAAACCACAAAACCTGGCACACACATTTGTTTGTGTGTGTGTTTTGGAGGTTATAGCATAACTCCATAGGCGTATTTGAAGGCTAGAGAGGGTGGCGGCCTTCTTAGAACTTTTTTGTAGCAGTGCACTTTCTATACTTTTCATGTGTAACAAAATTATTGTTTAGTTTTTGGCACTCCTATTATACAAGGATTGCATCTATGGCTCTTTCAAAATATTTGGTGTATCCCTCTATTGTTGGGTATGTTTATATTTAAGTGCGCTAGTTTTATGTGTTTTGTTTAGTGGTGAGAATTTCGCACTTTTAATGAGTTGTTTGATCAAATGAATAATGTTGAGATCTTGGTCTAATTATTATTATTTTTTTATTTTTTATTTTTTTATTTTTTTTTTCAGTCAAGATAGTGCAATAAATCGTTTTATGNGTAAGGGTGATCACGGTCCAATTAGGCAAGATTTGGCAAGTTTTTTCGGGTTTTTGGTCGGTCCGGACCGGACCGACCGGACCGAGGACCGAATTAGCCAAAAAGCTTAGACCGAGGACCGGACCGAATGTGGTCGGTCCGGTTCGGTCCGGTCCGGTCCGGTCGGTTTTGTCGGTCGGTCCGGTCCATCCGGTCCGTTTGCTCAGCCCTACTTACATGTACTCGTATAACTTAGAATCAAATGAGAAGAAAATTTAAAATAAGAAGTATGAGAAATATCTATAACTACACATTAGAGATACATCGATTTGAATTAGATGCATCCTTAATCTTTTAAATGCATCATAATATATTTTCTAGCTAAAAAATAGATGCATATACTTATATTAGATGCATTTGATCAAGTTAGAAGAGTCTTATGTATTTCTCATCCTCTGCGGGTCAAATTTTTTGCTAGCACTACTTTGCATCTTTTTCACTTCACTTTCAAAACTAATTGGGATGCATATAAATGAATAGAGATGCATCTAATTCAAGTCGATGCATCTCAAATATGTAGTTATAGTTATTTCTCATTCTTCTCATTTTAAGTTTTCTTCTCACTGGATCCTTACCCATACTCATATATGTATCTGTGTTTGTGTATTTCTGTATATTAATATCATTAAACATATATCTTCATTTATTTTATTTTATTTTCTTATTTTTATTTTATTTTAATGGATTATATTTGAACCATATTTTAGGTGGTATGTTTTAGTCAAATATGAAATTAGTTATTCCAAGCATGTGTTATGACTAACCTTTCGTGTTCAAAGCTGTCATAATAAATTCGGTACGATTAAGTTATAGTGATTGCAAAATTGTCATTTCCGACTCAAGCATGTCAATATTATACTTTTAGCAATATTGCATTTGAATATTAGAAGTGTTGAATGATGCATATATAGCACTCCATGTAGTGCTCAAAGAAAATCATGATAAGAAGTTTGTATGAAGCTCAATGAACGTACTTCAAAGCTTATAGATAGGACTTATTTAGTTTTACATATTATATGATTTGTACATGTATAATGAGAGAATTGATATAGGTTGGTATGTGCTTTATGCTTCTCCTTAGACATGTTTTTGGAGATTGTCATCTTTGTAACTATTTAANCGTGTCTTACTAATAATTAAAGTTATTTAAATAAATAGATTAAAAAGACAAAATTTACATTGAAATAAATGATTATAACCCTGATTATGGACAAGCAAAAGTAAGGTTAACTTTAAAATAGACATGATTTTAGCAAACGACGAAGATTGTCTGTACAAAGAACTTGAATGTTAAAAGTTAATATCATTCGGTCGGATGAAGATTAAGAATTTAGCTTAAAATAATTGTCACTATAACTCTTTTTTCTTCTTTTATAATCACATGTTTGACTTTTTAATCAAAAGTACACGCAAAATATTTTATATTATGCAAAGCATAAATTGAGCTCACCGTTACTTCCATCGCAAATATTTGATTGTGTATCCACTAAAGTGAACTAACTTACATTTACTCGTATAACTTAGGATCAAATGAGAAGAAACCTTAAAATAAGAAGTATGAGAAATATCTATAACTACACATTAGAGATACATCGATTTGAATTAGATGCATCTTTAATCTTTTAGATGCATCATAATATATTTTCTAGCTAAAAAATAGATGCATATACTTATATTAGATGCATTTGATCAAGTTAGAAGAATCTTATGTATTTTTCATCCTCTGCGGGTCAAATTTTTTGCTAGCACTACTTTGCATCTTTTTCACTTCAAAATCACTTTCAAAACTAATTGGGATGCATATAAATGAATAGAGATGCATCTAATTCAAGTCGATGCATCTCAAATATGTAGTTATAGTTATTTCTCATTCTTCTCATTTTAAGTTTTCTTCTCACTGGATCATTACCCATACTCATATATGTATCTGTGTTTGTGTATTTCTGTATATTAATATCATTAAACATATATCCTCATTTATTTTATTTTATTTTCTTATTTTTATTTTATTTTAATGGATTATATTTGAACCATATTTTAGGTGGTATGTTTTAGTCAAATATGAAATTAGTTATTCCAAGCATGTGTTATGACTAACCTTTCGCGTTCAAAGCTGTCATAATAAATTCGGTACGATTAAGTTATAGTGATTGCAAAATTGTCATTTCCGACTCAAGCATGTCAATATTATACTTTTAGCAATATTGTATTTGAATATTAGAAGTGTTGAATGATGTATATATAACACTCCATGTAGTGCTCAAAGAAAATCATGATAAGAAGTTTGTATGAAGCTCAATGAACGTACTTCAAAGCTTATAGATAGGACTTATTTAGTTTTACATATTATATGATTTGTACATGTATAATGAGAGAATTGATATAGGTTGGTATATGCTTTATGCTTCTCCTTAGACATGTTTTTGGAGATTGTCATCTTTGTAACTATTTGATTATAGACAACAGTTTAATGCAGAATAAAAAATATCTAAAGATCAAAGCGTTCCATCTCAGCCTTTGATCCATCTTTTCATCCTACGGCCCTGATTAAACATCTGCATTTATTTTGAATTACCACAAGAGAAGTTTTGTAACTTAAATACACCCTCTCTAATTACTCACCCACTATCATTTACACACTTTCCTCGATTCTCTCTCATAAGCCATTTCTCCAATTGTCTCTCAAACCGAAACCCACAAATTGATATAAATCACTGCTTGATGGATATACGAAACGATTGGTCCATGAAAAATATGTGTATATGTGTGAGAGAGAAAGTGATGAACAAGTATAAGAAGTATGTGAAAGAGAGAAAATCGACCAAGCTTTCCATCTTTTAAATTTGCGAGCCCTTTTACTATTTTAAAACCCAAACCCCTTAACCAAACAATAATATTTAGGACTCAGCATAAACCTTTGTTCAAAACCCCCATACCAAACATTTTCTAAATTTGTTTAAGAAAAAAAGAGTAAAAAGTGATGGTTTATGTGATGATCATAGAAGGTAAAAGGTGGTGGATTTAGTAATGTGTTGAATAGTGATATGGAGTTGATGTGAATGTAATGACAATGATGATCATAAAAACTAGGGTGCATTTGGTATCCGACTATGGGAATGACACTATCACTATGAAAGTGATTAAATGTGTTTGTTTAGGATGAGGGGGCCCACAACTATAATAATGAATGATAGAAATGCTCCATACTCCATATACCTCAAAAGGGTAAGATATGGATCTTTCATACCGAGGGGCCCACCACTACTATCAAAATCATTCCCATTGTGATTGATGGCGGCATACCAAAAGCACCCCTAATGTAAGTGATCCTGTGTAAACCTACTACAAAATCAACCTAATTATAGACCTACTATATAATCATGAGGCAAAAACAAATTCATTTTTCTCACTCATCACTATAATTACGAGACAAATCAACCTAATTACCATGGCTAGGTCATCTTATTCTTAGGACTATTATTATGTCCATTATTTAGGCTTAATTATTGCTTGTATTTTCCTATAAGCTTGACAAAACTAAAACATTGTGGTGTTAGAGGTCTCGGTTCAGTCTCCCAATCACACGTCACAGACATTTTTTGTGACCTATGACACCAATATGACATGTTATACTGCAACGTGATTTGATGTTATTGGGGTATTCTTCATGGTGTTTTATAGGAATTTTATTACGGATGATGTTTATGTTATTGAAGTGTTATAGAGTACAATGTACATGATAATGTGAGGACACCTATGAAACTTATACGCTGTAATTTTACCTACCCTTGTATGTATAAGATACTCTCTAAAGAAATTAGAATGTCATAAGATATAGGTGTTTATAAAAAAAAATGTATTTTAAGAAAGTGTCCAAAAAAATACGCGACATGAATAAATATTATTCTTGCTAGATAAAAGTGATTTAATCTTAAAAATAGTTAACACATCGTTGATTGATGTTATTTTTTGTAATAGAAAGAAGGAAAAGTAAATTGCAAAAATTGGTCCATGAGATCTGTCTAAATTGTAGAATCACTCCTAAAATGCTTACATAATCGTTGCGGGGAATTTTTGTTTCCCTTTCCAAGTTTAAACAAAGTTAAATGGTTAAATACTCTCATTTCATTAAAATGATGAATATATTTAAGTTATTTCGTTTTGGTAAGAGACGAAAATCAAACTGTAAGTTCTCCACAAGGTAATAAACCGCCCTTCGGCCAAAGCATGTGTAGGTCTCTTTAGACTAGGTAAGCAACGTCTTTCGAGCACCTACACAGATAACAAACATGAGTTAGCCTCACTTTGGGTTTGATTCCAAGATCAAGCTCAGGCGTGAGAGTAAGTAATATGTATAGATCGAACAACTAAGTAATAGTTAGTTGAACACCGAGTAAGGTTGGAGTATTTATGATACCCTAACTACTATACCTGACAATCACGAGGCTGGAACGAGTTATGCCTAGCTTAGGTGATAGGTGTCAGTCCACCTAGAAGACAACATCTCACAATATATGTGTTAAGTGACTCCAACATAGTCCTTAGTACAGTAAAATGATCTTCTGGGTAAAAGAGTGTTCGGCCTCTGTTGTGGTCGTCCGATATATGTTCTTTCGAATCCGTGACCTTTGAACACCTGGAGACACTTATTGTCTGGCATGTGTAGTAAATCGACTGACTCTACTTGTATTTTCAAAATTATAGAGGTTGCGTTTGCAATTTGAACAAATGACACAAAGGTTATGTTCTTAACTTGCTTATAAAAGAAAGTGAAAAAGGTTAGCAAATGTGATTGGATAAAGAAAAAAAGAGCCAACAAAAAGACACATTACATTGATAGTGGTAGTAGTACATATTAACATCCTCCACCCAACACAAACACAAACACAAACACAAGCAGGCAGGTTACCTACGTTATACCATTACTACTAGTTAACTTTTTCTCGTTTATTCCATTCCCTTCTCACGGATATCAACACCCCCCTTAATATTCCCTTCCACCTCTATTTCCTTTTTTACTTTTTTTTTTTTTTTTTTTTTATTCTTAAAAAAACGTACTATTTATTTCCCCTCAATTCTTTGTTCTATTTGAGGCTTGGATTTTGTTTCCATTTTCTGAATGAAATTGTTTATCTACCTACAGTAATTATTTCCCTCACAACCATTCTTCTTCTTCTTCATATTCCAAGATTGATTGATTGATAAAACCAAAGAAATCCAATTCCCTCCATCCTTTCTTCTCATTTCAAGGGTAAGCAAGTTTCCATTTTTATATATTAATTTTGAATTATGTATGAGGAGGTATTCACTGTCGTCATCATCAAAACAAATGAAATCAAATGGGGTTTATAAAACTAGTATGCTTTTGTTTTTGTACCCAACACCGGACCAAGTACCTATGCTTTTTTTCTTTCTTCTTAATAAACAGGCGTAGGATCCCAGATCCATTTTCATTTTAACTAAAATTATATATACACTTTTTTATTACTGTGTTATTTGATCTGGGTTTTCGTGTTATCCCTCTTTTTTTATTTAATATTTACTGTATAGCTTTGATCTTATCTTGTTATATATATCTACTATAGGTGTCATCATATCTTTCTTGGACAAAACCACATTTCTGCATTGGTTGGTTTTTTCTTTCTGAATAAAGATGCTTACTTTGATGTTGGGTTAGTTTAGTTTTCTCTTCTCTTGTCATGGGTTGAACTCCAACCTAAGGAAAGGAATCATGGTTAGCTTAAGTCAAGATGACGACGAATATCATCGCTTTTTTGATGCCCAAGATACCATTTCACCCCTCTCTGATTCCGGTTCCGATTACGATGTTTGGGTTAGGACCCCAGCAAGCGTCAAGGATAGAAAAAACCAGTTTCTTAAGTTAATGAATCTTAGCTTAGATGATGACGAAATTCGATCAGACAACGATGATGATGTTGATGATGATGATTCTAGAAGGTTTAGTTATAGGATTATGGACTCTGGTAGTGATGCTGTCTTGAGAAGCAATATTCATGAACAAACGTCTTCCAGCACTTCCTCTGTGTCGGATTCGTCAAGGGTTATTGTTTCAACCGAGAATTTTGTGTGTAGGGGTAAAAACGTAGGTTGTGGTACATCATGTAAAGATAATGAAGATGGATGTAAAGAGAATGATTCGCCTCCTTTGGTTCAGAAACTAGTGGAGAGACAAATTAAGGTTGCTGGTACTATGGCTAGGACGATGAACAGAGTGAAAAGTCAATGGTTGACTAGACTAAGGTCAATGACGTGTGTTGTTGATAACCAAGGAAGATTTGATGGTTTGAGGGACGGTGCTGGTCAGGTTCATAGAACCAGGGTGCAACGGGTCAAAGTTCGTCAAAATAAGAAGCGGCTAAAAGAACTTTCGGCTGTTTTCATTGGACAAGATATTCAAGCGCACCAAGGTTCAATCTTGACTATGAAATTTAGTCACGATGGGTGTTATCTTGCTACTGCTGGAGAAGACGGGGTTGTGAGGATATGGCAAGTTGTGGAAGATGAAAGATTGAACGATATCGACATTCCCGATATTGATCCTTCTTGTATATACTTTACTGTAAATCACCTATCTGAACTTGCACCATTAATGGCCGAAAAGCAGAAAGTGAGTATGCTGCAGAGCCTGAGAAAAACATCAGATTCGGCTTGTGTCATTATTCCGTCTAAGGTGTTCCGGATACTCGAGAATCCTGTTCATGAGTTCCATGGACACAATGGCGAGGTCTTGGATCTCTCGTGGTCCGCTGGTAACGTGAGTAATCTAGTCACCCTACTCATAATTTTAATACTTGAACAAGGTTTCATATTGTGATATTTTTTGTTATTATTTCAGCTTCTTCTGTCATCGTCGGTTGATGAAACTGTTCGTTTGTGGAGAGTTGGGAGTGATGAATGTCTTAAAGTCTTTCCTCACAGTAACTACGGTATGTGCAGCACCTCTAATTCATCAGTTTCTCTCAAATAAGGGCTCTAGAATTGTGTGTTTAAAGTACCTGTAGTGCTGAATAATCTGAATTAAGAATAAATTATAATGTTGGACATGCTGTTTGGATGTGTTTGTGTTGCTTTGAAATAATCCTTATGAATTCTGTTAAGTGTATATGATGATTCTACTATGTCCTTTCATAGTTATTATAATTGCAACTAGTATCAAGTTTAGCGAATACTAATGAAACACATAATTGTGATTGAAAAACTGCAGTGACATGTGTTCAGTTCAACCCTGTGGATGATGGTTATTACATAAGCGGGTCAATTGATGGAAAGGTTCGGATATGGTCCATTGATTCTTCCCAGGTTGTTGATTGGACAGACATACGGGAAATAGTCACTGCCGTCACTTACAATCCTGATGGGAAGGTTTGGCAATTTTCTTATAATCTAGTTCAGAACCTAGAAAATGAAATATCGAATATAATGTTCATTGAAAACGTCTTCTTTCTGTTTTATTTCAGGGTGGGATTATTGGATCCATGACAGGCTGTTGCCGTCTTTTCAGTTTGTCAGGTAAACTACGTTTTAATAGTTTTAAGTTTCGTGTAATATTAAATTAATAACATCTGATTTGCCAAATGTTTAAAATACCCTTAAAATTTTGAGATTAATAAAATACAGGAATTTTGTGGACCATAATTAATGTACCAAATATGTGTTTTTTTTCCAACACTTCAAAGGGAAAATTTTACCATCATTGCTTGGATATTCTTATGGTCATTTATTCCCTTAATCATTATCATATATGGATTGGCCATTTGGGGTTAGTTTGATGTAACATTGTTTTCACATTGAGTAAGATGTTGCTATGTGCTAGAATGTTAGTAGCGTATGCAATTTGAAGTCCTTGAATTCATTGCATCCACTAATATTGGGTACAAATTTATGGCTACACGTTTATGTCTTGGGGGCCTGAGGATCCACTAATCTCAACTTTATGTGTCTTTTTATGGAATCAGATAATCACTTCCAACTGGAAGCTTCGGTTTGCTTAAATAGTAAAAAGAAGTCACCGTCCAAGAGGATAATTGGCTTTCAGGTTGGTAATTCATGTCTACAGTCAAATGATTGTGTAATTACTAATTAGTACGGAGTAATTTTTTTCCTTATAATTCTTGTTCTAATTTTGGGCTGTCTTCCTTTATCTTATCTGTAGTTCTATCCACAAGATACAAGCAAAGTAATGGTGACTTGTGCAGATTCCCATGTCATAATTCTTCATGGTATCAATGTCATTGGCAAATATAAGGGTATAAGATCATAACGTTGTCTTTTTTGAATTTTAACTCTATATGTACTGTAATAAGTTGTCAAGTAACCTTTGTCTCTCACTTCACAATAGGTCAACGGAATGCTGGAAACCAGTTGTGCGCATCTTTCACATCTGATGGGAAACATATAGTATCAGCATGCGAGGACTCTAATGTGTATATCTGGAACTGTGATAATCAGAAAGAACCTTCACTTTACCAACAAAAAACAGTTAAGTCCTTTGAATACTTCTCGGGTGATGCCTCAGTTGTGTTACCATGGTCTGGTTTAAAACTTGGCATGAGCTCAGGAAATGGTTGGAATTTAGGAGCGGGTTTGTCTAGTTCTTCGCCGAGTTACTTCTCTATTGGTCATGAGTTCTTTCTAGAGTCCGTTCCAAAGGGATCTGCCACTTGGCCTGAAGAAAAGCTTCCAGCTTCAAGTCCTGGATTATCGTCACCATTGTGTAAATCTCAATTCAAGTTTTTTAAATCTTCTTGCCAGAGCTCGGCTGGTTGTCAAACGTGGGGTCTAGTTATTGTTACAGCAGGATGGGATGGGCATATTAGATCCTTCCTTAACTACGGTTTACCCGTAACCCTTTAAAACAATGGAACCCCAATCATTTATGTAAAAGTTGTTAATATAACAGAAGAGGACCAAAGGCAGGTGAGCCTGCCGTATTTGATTTGTGGAATTTGCTGAATGGCTTAGCCGATAGAGATATATGTCGGGTGGCCCATGAGAGAAAGAAATGTAGCTATCTGATGAGTGGGTGGGTGGGGGCCGGGTGAGGATGCTGCGTATCTGGGTGGTCTCTAGATATGGGACCGAAGGTGGGGCTGCTATAAACCTCTTCCATTTGTTGTTAAGAAATGGGATCAAGAGTGAGTATGTTAAAGGTGGTGGTTATGGGGTTAAAAGGGGTCTCCATTTATGGTGTTTTGGGAGGTTATGAATGATTTGAGTTTTGTCTGCCATTTTTGTACAACCTGTAAGTGGGGTCAATACTTAATTGATGAAGATATGGGCACCTGCAAAGGCCATTTTCTTTGGTTTCTTGATTACATTGGGTAAATACCAAATGCCCAAATACAACTTCTTTCCTTCATTTTTTTCTCACTGACATAGCATCAATCAAAAGGGTAATATAATCTTTTCACTTTACTAACCAAGTTAGAATGTGATGTTCAGCATTTTGTAGTTCATGTCTATTGATTAATCCCGGAAACTTTTTTTTCCCCAAGTTTATTGCACATAAATTACATTGTATCGTTTGGGTTCTTTACATATTGTCTTCAACGGTTCAACCCACCATTTGGATGTTGAAATGAAAACGGAACTGCTTTCATGTTTGAACATTTTAAAGACTTTGCAGATAGTCTTATTTTATTTTGTGTATCATTTTGGTGAGCTGTTAATGATAGTAAGATGAGTCATCTTATAATAATATTGTTATCGACTATGTCACCTGAAATGGATATTGATAAATTTGGACGGTATAAAAGTCACTCTCAACCAGCTAGTGTGTATTCTTAATTAAGTTGAAACCTTCATTTCATTAGTCAAACAAAAGGCATCATCTTGTGTTTCTACAGCTTTTGGTTTATAGCAGCACTTTGTTTGGACTTAACCGAACTTGACATCCGACTTATTCCTAAGCTTGATGTCAAGTTCGGTTAAGTCCAACAAAGTGCTCCTTGGACTTCATTATCTAAACATGGAATTTTTAATTACAGCTTTTTAACCCTAATAAAGATAAAAGAACATGTAATATTCTGGTACCAAATCAGATTATGAACGGACTTTTTGCCAAACTAGTACAACCATTACATGGTCTGCCTTAAGAATCGGTTGCCCTGGATATCAAGTAAATATAGTTGCTACAATGCTACTAGATTGGTTCGGTTCGGTTTCTCTGTCCTTGATCAAACTAAACATCTGACCTCAATTCACATTCACTTCACAAGACCAATTATAACTATATCAACAATGTCATAATGGGAATGACAAGAATTTGTGACTAAATCACTTCTATTTTCTTCTCATTCATAGTTTGAAAGCTCAGATTGCTGAATAAAAGTAACTTTGTTGTATTATTATTACAACAAGAATTAATTTATACTAGCAGACAGATGGTAAATGTCTCATTTAGTTGTCACACCTTTGTACGAAAGTCTCAAACTTATAAACGTTATATAATGGTGAATAGTAGGTTGTTGATGATGTACGGTTAACAGATAACTGAAGCTAAATGCATTCTATAATGCAATTTTGGATGATTCTTTGTTTCAAAATATAGACCTTGAATTGTAAATTGGAAATCCCATAACTCCTGTTTAAGACATAAATAGCAAAGATGCGAGTGTTGAGTACATTTATGTGCCTTAATACTTTGGTTTGAAACATAATGTGAAGAAACACAGCTTGGTAATACACAGAACTACAAAAGCTTTGTTAGTTGTAATGAAATGTGAAGAAACAATCTCTTCTACAAATGTTGAAACAAAGATATGCCCCTCATATTTGATGTTGTTTTTGTGAAATAACTTCGAACGAGTTTTTAACATACGCAATGGGCAAACCAACAAATATCTGCGACCTTGCGTCATGAAAAAACACATTATTACCATCTACAACCACAAAACAGAGTCGATCATATGTTTGTCTAGTCGTATAGTCTTTATTCGAACATCGTATAAGTTATTTGAAGAGCATATAAATGGTATTTGTTAGATTAATAACAGTGCACAAGTCAATAGTAAATATATAGATGCCTTATCAATAGTTTCTCTTTGATAAACCATTTTCACATAGAATCCCACATAGGTTGAAGAATGGAAATATATTGGTAGCTTATATATGTTAATTACTGTGTCCCAGTGAAGTATCTTTAGATTAGTGTTATGTCTCAAGTATAGTATGAGAGTTTTCCGCTGAATAAAATCATCGGATTACCCGAAATATAGTATGAACTCTAAATTTTTTTAAGAGCTCATTTTGCCTACGAAAATGCAATACTCAACTAATATAATCGTTTGTTTTGGAATTTCAAAGTGTTTTTGCATAATGGATGTTCGATTGTCATTGATATTATTATGTACGAATCTTTGATTCTACTTGATGGGAATGGATCTAGTAAGAAGAAAAAATAAAATGAGAAGAGTGAGAAAAGTTTCCAACCACACAATTCAAATAAGAGGGAGAAATTTAAGGGGAGATGCATCTATTTTTGTAGGTGCATCTCAAATGTGTGGTTGTGGTTTCTTCTCATCCTTCTCATTTTAGTTTTTCTTCTCATTTGATCCTAACTCTCTACTTGATTGCTATATTTCATAAACGTATCTATCGTCTTTCAACAAACTTTTTGGACTAGACTAGACTTGACTTGATGTATGCTATCATTGATGTACCCCTTAAGATCAATGATTACAATACATGTCTCGTACCAAGACATATTTAACAATTGTGTCGCTTAACCATGGTAATTAATGGTAAACCCCAGTTACATCAACTTTGGAATGTAATGTTGCAACAAACATATATTTGATTTGCTGTATGTATGATAGATTAATACTCGTGTTTATAGTGATGTTTAATTTGTTATGCTTTTAGTGGGATGCACACATTTTATGTGTTCAATCCGATAATTAGATAAAGATACATGGGTGCAGTGGCACCAAACTCTTGCAACAACAAGGGTGATCCACAACTAGTCCCCCCTCAAAAATTTATAAATTAGAAGAAAAATTAAAATAAAAAGAGTGAGAAAATACAACACAATATTATTAATCAATGCAAACTTATATATTAAAGACTTTTCAGATGGTCTTTTATATTATTGTGGAGTTAGAATCAAATTAGAAGAAAAAATAAAGTAAGAAGGGTGAGAAAAAACCACAGACACATATTTAAGATGCACCTATAAAAGTAGATGCATCTTCCCTTAAAATTTTCCCTCTTATTTAAAATGTGTGGCTAGAAATCTTTCTTATTTTTCTCATTTTAGTTTTTCTTCTCAATTGATCTTTTCTCATTATGTGTAATTTTGTTGAGTTGTTTATGACAATAAGATGAGTCATCTTATATTATCGTTATCGGCTATGTTACCTGAAATGATATTCACAAATTTGGACGGCATAAACGTGACTCTCAACCGGCTGATATAGTTGCTTCTAGTTTTGTTCAATTCGATATTCGTGTATTTGATCTATTAAGGGCTTTTGAGCTTATTTGACTCGGCGTATTTTTCACAAGTCTACTTTTTTCCGGCTTATTTGTTGACTTATGACTTAGTATGACTTAAAAATGGAAAATAAGCTCAAAAGCTGGAAATAAACCACAAAAAGCCAGCTTATGAGAATATAAGCAAGTCATACAAGCTCGTAAGCTTTAAAATATGCTTAGACAAAGACCCATTGGGCTGCTTTGGAGATACATTTGTCCCACATATTGATAATTGGGCTCTGTATGAGATCTGCAAACATTTGCAACAGGCTGAACCCAATATATTATCATGACGAGTAACTATTATAAGTTGAAAAGTTATAACGAAATATCTGAGCTCCATTGAGTCCATTCACATTAACAAAGACCAATTCCTTATAAATCTCATAATGGGATTGACTAGATATTGTGACACCTAAGTATGAAAGTTCAGATTGCTTTATGAAAAAAAGTGACTTTGTTTGCATTATTAATTATTATCCAACAATAGTCAATTTATACTAGTAGACAGATGGAAAATGTATCATTTACGAATATAGTTAGTCACACCTTTTTACGAAAGTCTCAAACTTATGGGTGATACATTAGCCCAAATTAAGACTGGTTAGTTTTAGTTTATTATTTGTATCTTTTTTAATCCACCAACCAGTATTTTACTTTTGTTATCAATGCTAATAATCTTTCTAAATGCCCTATAAAAACCCATGTAGATGAATAATGAAGCCATAAGCAAGCCCTTCACCTGCATNGCCCCCCTCAAAAATTTATAAATTATCCACAACTTTCATCTTTGCTTCTTCAAAGGTAATACGAAAATACAACACAATATATTAAAGACTTTTCAGATGGTCTTTTATGTTATTGTGGAGTTAGAATCAAATTAGAAGAAATGAGAAAAAACCACAGACACATATTTCAGATGCACCTATAAAAGTAGATGCATCTTCCCTTAAAATTTTCCCTCTTATTTAAAATGTGTGGCTAGAAATCTTTCTTATTTTTCTCGTTTTAGTTTTTCTTCTCACTGGATCCTTTCTCATTATGTGTAATTTTATTGAGTTGTTTATGACAATAAGATGAGTCATCTTATATTATCGTTATCGGCTATGTTACCTGAAATGATATTCACAAATTTGGACGGCATAAACGTCACTCTCAACCGGCTGATATAGTTGCTTCTAGTTTTGTTCAATTCGATATTCGTGTATTTGATCTATTAAGGGCTTTTGAGCTTATTTGACTCGGCGTATTTTTCACAAGTCTACTTTTTTCCGGCTTATTTGTTGACTTATGACTTAGTATGACTTAAAAATGGAAAATAAGCTCAAAAGCTGGAAATAAACCACAAAAAGCCAGCTTATGAGAATATAAGCAAGTCATACAAGCTCGTAAGCTTTAAAATATGCTTAGACAAAGACCCATTGGGCTGCTTTGGAGATACATTTGTCCCACATATTGATAATTGGGCTCTCTATGAGATCTGCAAACATTTGCAACAGGCTGAACCCAATATATTATCATGACGAGTGACTATTATAAGTTGAAAAGTTATAACGAAATATCTGAGCTCCATTGAGTCCATTCACATTAACAAAGACCAATTCCTTATAAATCTCATAATGGGATTGACTAGATATTGTGACACCTAAGTATGAAAGTTCAGATTGCTTTATGAAAAAAAGTGACTTTGTTTGCATTATTAATTATTATCCAACAATAGTCAATTTATACTAGTAGACAGATGGAAAATGTATCATTTATGAATATAGTTAGTCACACCTTTTTACGAAAGTCTCAAACTTATGGGTGATACATTAGCCCAAATTAAGACTAGTTAGTTTTAGTTTATTATTTGTATCTTTTTTAATCCACCAACCAGTATTTTACTTTTGTTATCAATGCTAATAATCTTTCTAAATGCCCTATAAAAGCCCATGTAGATGAATAATGAAGCCATAAGCAAGCCCTTCACCTGCGTTTGTTCACAAGCAAAGAGCGATGGCTTGTCATTCTTTGTCTATGGCGATGACTCTGAATGTAATGTTCATTCTCACACTAGTGTATGTTGGCGATTGTCGACCTTTTGCTGTTCATGCTCCGACTCCGGCTCCAGGCCCAGAGAGTACTACTACAAATACAGAATACTTTAAGGAGTTGGCGTTTGACCTTCCTTTTCCTCAGAATCCGTTTCAAACGCCGTTTCCAGATTTTTCTTTGCCACCTATCTTTGGCTTCCCATTCCCAAATCTGCCTCCTTTCGGTATCCCAGGCATCCCATTTAATCCACCATTTCTCGCACCACCACCAATGTAATGATAGCCGTTGAGAGTTCAGCGTGTTTACAAAGACTTTAATCCTCCTTTTATAGTCGAAAATATAGAAAAATAGTTATGATCTATGTTGTCCTGTTACAAATATAATGTCGTACTGTAACACAAGTTAATTACATTGCATGACTATATGATTTTCAGGAAAATATAATATGCACTATCTCGTCTCATATATGTTTTGTTTTTAATTTATATAAATTTCAATTTTAGTACAAAATCCAATTAATAAAAAAATATGCGTATACACTATATCTTCTTTTTGCAAAACCAAGCCTATGCTTAAATCCATTCGCATACCAAATGCCACCTTAGTATATTATCGATAGTTGATGATTCGGTTTATGCAAAATGGCTGGTTTCTAAATATTATGACTTTGTTTGGAAACTTTAACCAACCTTTTGCTAGTAAAATTCTATCACTATTGACTTGTCATATAACATTGTTTCGGACTAAGAGCATCTCCAATGCAATTAAGTGCTTGAAGTTTTCAACCCATTATCAACCTATAACTCCAATAGTAAAAACATTTTCCAAGTCATTTTCAACTTATTTCTAGTCACACAATAAAGTTTGCAAGCAATAGGTTAATATCAACCTATTGCTTAAATAAGTCTTTAGTAAGCTTTTACTTCAATACATCAACTTTTTTTCAAGTCCTTGTTAACCTATCTTCAACCTCTCCCGATTGAAGATGCTCTAAGTATTTTCATTTAGGTAAGATTGCTCACGCCTTTAAATGAAGAACTAAATCCATTTAGATGATGGAACTGCTTACGCCTCTATATTAAAATTTATTAGTTCAATAATCACTTGACATAACAGAAATTTACTACATAATCTAGTATATTTTGACTTTGCTAAAACTTGCGTAACGTAAACTATAAATAAATAAGACATTGGCCTCGTTAAGTGCACAAAGAAAATTATTTCCCAAAGCTACAAAAATCTGTTAGAAATATTGATATGACTAATATCATCCACTGAACTATGGGTTTATGCAAATTGAAGATGCCCAATTTCTCTTTATGATCACTGATCGAACCGTGTGGCTTGGTTTGAACCTTTTAAAACCAACCTATTACTTGTATAGTTATATGCAGTCAAATTATATCAGCTTAACTGATTTCTTTTATCTTATCTTTCTCTTATATAAAGCATGTATAATTTTGTCCTAAGTATCATTTACTAAGCAAAATTTACAACACTTTAAAGCATGTATTAACTATCATTTTAAGTAGTACACTATTATAAAGCACTTAAAACAGATTTTTTTTATAATATTAAATTTGTGTTAATGAGTTTTGAGAGTTATAAAGTTAATATTAATAATCTGTAAATATTTATTAAAGTTAATTTACTACATGTAATAGATATCATAAACTTACAAAAAAAACATGAATATTATTATTGATTTATTTAATGTGTGTTAAATTGAGATAAAAAGTTTAAGAGTATGAATTCTATGAAAATTTGGATAATCTTATCAATTTCGAAATATTTTTTAATATGTTCTAAAACTGAACAAGAACTACAATACTTGTTCAGTGTTTTTGTCAATAACCACCAACAACAAAATTTTCTCCTCACTTTCACCGCTAAATAGCGCGAGCATTCAGCTAGTATAATTTAAACTGACTCATTTAAGTAATATTGTTTACACCTTTAAATAACAAATGATTAATTGTGGTTTTTTGTATGATAGTCTGATTTTGCTAAAATTTCATACTAGATTTTATCTTTTTTTATTTTTTTTAATGTCTAAATTTAATTCGTTTAGGTAAAACTGTTTACACTCTTATTTTAATGGTCATTTGGCTTACATTTTTAGGATGGAATTGTGTACACCTTTGTATTTATAAATTTTAGTTCAGCGTGTAGTTATTTGACGTAAAATAATATTAACTACTAGTAAAATTTAAATTATTTAGGTAAAACTCTTTACACTTTTAAATAACAAAATAATTAATTCAATGGTTGTTTGACGTAACAAAAGTTTCACATATAATATTGATAATACTTTGACTTTGCTAAATTTCAGCAATATCTGCTAAAATGTAAAAGTTAATTCTTTAGGTAGCAAAATGTACACCTTTATTTTTAAATTTTTTAATTCAATATATGGTTATTTGAAGTAACAAAATTTTCTATATAGTATAGTATGTACTGACTTTGCTAGATTTGCGTAACATTTACTAGAAATACATGCGGCATATGACTCTTTTGCTATAAAAAAAATTATTTACCAACTCTATATGATTTTGTTAGAAATATATATGACCTCAATTAAACTGTGGTTTAGACAAAAATGTCCAATTTCTCTTTACGGTCACTAGTCGAACCATATAGCTTGGTTTAAGTCTTGTAAAACCAACCTATTACTTGTATAACTATATGAATGGTTAAGTTACATTGGCTTGACTAATTTCATTTATTTAGTTAGAACTACTCACATTCTTAAACTTTATGTTTCATTTCGGTTAGAGAAAATTGTTTAAAATTTCTAATGAAAATAAATAATACAACAATTATTTGATGCAAAATAAAAAAGAGACAATAAAAAAAAAGAAGAAAAAAAGAAAAGAAAAGAAAAAATCAATTGTAATATGTCATAGCCTGACTTTGCCAAATTTCAAAACATATAGCATAAGTGTAAATTTTTTATTTTCTTAACTGAAATCATTTACACCTCCAAATTAAAAGAATAAACAATAATTTAGTACTCATATGACATATCTTAAACTCTATGTATAATAATATAATATATAGTATGTATCTGCTAAATTACATAATATATATTATAAATATAAAATTTAAGTTGTTTAGGTAGAACTATTTGCGTTTTGAGTTAAAAAAAATTTAATTTAGCGGTTATCTGATGTAATAAAAATTTAGTATATAATATGATATAGTCTCACTTTTCTAAATTTTGCGAAACATATACTATAAATACATGCGACTTAAATGCTCATTTGGCGTAAACAAAAAGTATCCACTCATTTTACCAAGCTAAAAGGGTATGAAAGAAAATGTGATATGACAACTTTTCTCAATTGAATTTTAAAGATACTAAATTTTAATATTTGCTAAATTTTAAAGATACTAATTTTATGTATTGAAAACGACATTTTAACTTTTGGTAAGAAGCAACAAAAGAAATTACTCTAATTTATTGGTGTCTCGATTATGTATTTAAAACTGCTCATATTCTTAAACTTAAGTTTTATTTCGGTTATAGAAAACCATTTACATTTTTAAATAAAAATAAAATTAATACAACGATTATTTGATGAAGAAAATAATTCAACTTTAATATGTTATAGCCTGACTTTGCCAAATTTCCTTAACATATAGCATAAGCCTAATTTTTTTTATTTTGTTAACTAAAATCATTTACACCTTCAAATTAAAATAATAAATAATAATTTAGGGGTCCTTTGATGTACCTTAATTAAATTCTATGTATAATATAATATATAGTATGTATTTGATAAATTTACATAATATATACTATAAATATAAAATTCAAGTAGTTTAGGTAGAACTGTTTACAATTTTTTTTTTTTTTTTTTTTTTTTTTTAAATTTAGCAGTTATCTAAGTTAATAAAAAATTAATATATAATATGATATAGTCTCACTTTGCTAAATTTGCGTAACATATACTATAAATACATGCGACTTAAATGCTCATCTGGCTTAAACAAAAAGTATCCACTCATTTTACCAACGCTAAAAGTGTATAAAAGAAAAGTTGATATGACATATTTCTCAATTAAAATTTAAGATACAAAATTTTAATATTTAAATAGTGAGTAAATTAAAGATGCTAAATTGTATGTATTGAAAATGGCATCTTAACTTTTGGTAAGAAGCCGGAAAATTATTTTGATTTATTCGTGTCTCAGTTTTATGGCGAATTTGAATAGGTATGAGAAAAAACTCTTCCTTGTATACAATGTTAGTAGATTCGAAACTAAAAAAAAAACCAAAAATACTAATGTAATACTAAAATCACCAATGTCTATAGTAAAAAAATAAAATAAAAAAAAAATAAAAAATAAAAAAATTATAGTCTAGTGAGTTCATATGCACCCGCTTAGCTAGTCATATTCTTAAGAGTCTTATTTTCATACCAAACACACTTTTCAACTATTTTTGTCATTCCTATTTTTTAATTCAAAATGGCTTATACCAGACACACTCCTAAGTAAATGTTGGAGTTGGATATTAGATGTTACTCCCTTCGTCCTAAAATATAAATACACCTTGCTATTTTTGTTATCTCAAAATTAATATCCACTTTCAGTTTCAATAAATCAAAATACTTTTAAGTGGGTGAGAATGAATTTTTATTGATTAATATTGTAAGGGGTCTACTTTTCTTAAACTTTTTGAAATATGAAAGTGGATATATAATGTTGGACTGAGTGAGCAAATAAGAAGAAACTGTTTTAATTTCATTGAGAAAAATTAATAGTCTGAAATAACATAGAATCAATGAAAGTGAGCTACTCTTTGATATTAATATCTGAGTAGAAATCATCCCTTGTCCTTCTAAACTTATATTTTATTTCTGTTAGAGAAAACCATTTACATTTTTGAATAAAAATTAATACAACAATTATTTGACAAAAAAATAAAATAAAATAATAAATAAATAAATAAATAAATAAATAAAAGTTCAATTGTAATATGTTATAGTCTGACTTTGCCAAATTTCCATAACATATGCATATGCATAAACGTATTTTTTTTTCTTAACTAAATCATTTAATAATAATTTAGCGGTCCTATGACGTACCTTAAACTCAATGTATGTCTTTGCTAAATTTACATAATATATACTATAAATATAAAATTAAAGTCGTTTAGGTAGAACTGTTTGCGTTCTGAATTAAAAAACTTTAATTCAACAGTTATCTGACATAATAAAAATTAAATATATAATATGATATAGTCTCACTTTGCTAAATTTGCGTAACATATACTATAAATACATGCGACTTAAATGCTAATTTGGCGTAAACAATACTCATTTTACCACCGCTAAAAGAGTATGAAAGAATTTGCTGATTGATTAATTAATACAATTCAGCATTTCAGTAAAAAAAGAGAAAAAAAAATATGAAAGAAAAGGTGATATGACATCTTTTCTCAATTGAATTTTAAAGATACTAAATTTTAATATTTAAATAGTGAGCAAATTAAAGATACTAAATTTTAAAAAGAAATTACTTTGATATTGGTGTCTCGGTTATATGGCGAATTTGAATAAGTTAGAGTAAAAACTCTTCTTGATATACAATGTTAGCATATACGAAACTAAAAACCAAAAATACTAATGTAATACTAAAATTACACAATGCTTATAGTAAAAAAATTATAGTCTAGTGAGTTCATCATATGCACCTTAGCCATTCACATTCTCAACAGGCCCATTCTCGTACCGGACACACTTTTCAACTATTATTTGTCCATTCCCATTCTTTAATTCAAAAACCAAACACACTCTAAAAGTAAATGCTGCAGTTGAATGTTAGATGTTATATAAGAAAAGATTGTTTTAATTTCAATGAGAAAATTTAATAGTCTGAAATAACATAGAATTAATGAAAGTGAGCTCACTCTTTGATATTAATATCTGAGTAGAAATCATCCTCATCCTTCTCAAGTCTCAAAGCACTATATAAGCAACCTTACCATCCCTCCCTTCTCATTCATCAAAACTTAATAACTTGTTCATGGATAATCTTCGCAACACATGGTTGCATATTATGTGCATACTGACACTCGTTTGCTTTGCTTCATGTATTACTTACATTCTTCATTTCATAACTTCTATTATGCATTACTTACATCAACTTACCTCACTTTTTCTTCTCTGTGTATAGCGATTGGCATCACCAACGTCAGGGCAGGGAAGTTAACGCGTTTTAAAGCGGTGGTAGACTACCAGGATCCACGGAAAGGAGGTGAGCACGGCCCAAAGAAGTTCAGGCCGCTTTTCGTTGGGACAGACTACCAAGATCCAGGATCCAATCTCAAACATGATCCACGGAAGGGAGGTGGACATGGCCGATGAACCACTAATCGTGTATTAAGAATATAATAGATGGTGTCATAGATAGAGCTCTGGTTGTAAATATGAATCAGAATATACTTGGCATCGTCCTTTAATGATACATAAGAATAAATACAGCTTTTTATCATCTGATATATTTTAAAACAAGATTTCATTCCTTTTATGCTAATGCAACCACATAGATAAGCCATGGAAGTAAGCCGTTATACACTTACAGTAATAGAATCTTAATAGACTATATACAGAGATTGCAAGGTTCGTTCTCAAAATGAAGCATTAGATGACATCCATATTCCAATTGTCACAATACCGATGGTTGCAAAGGCTTGGATGAGTTCAAAGACAAAGTTTTGCTGTTGTATAGGTAAATTTCGCCAATCTGTCCGCCTATGAATAACACAGTAAATTTTGTAAAATTTAAGTATTAATATATATCGTTCCAGAGAAAAGATCACAGTAGAATAGGACTTGAATAATACTAGTTAACAAAATAAAAATGCATACCCCAAATCAGCAATGACAATGGTTACATTATCTTGAGAATACTGGTCCTGCAAAAAAGAAAGTGGAGGTTAATGAAAGTGAATATATAAGTAAAATAACCTTATAACAAAGTTAATATGGGGGAAATGCGTTATGTAGGTCATTACCAAAGCCATTTGAGCTAGAGCTTCAGATGCAACCTGTACCAAGAAAACAATAATAATTATAATAAATAAATATATTCTTGAAAATCAGTCAATCGTTACAAGGATACCAGTTACCTGAACATCTCCATGTTCTCTAAGTTGGTTTCTGACAAAGTTGACTGCTTCCGAGCTGAGAGTTGTAGATTTTTTGGCCATGTTAGTCTCGGAGTTGGAACAGAAAAAATGATGATAATAATAAGAAACTGTAACACAATTAGGACTGAACCTTTTAATGTAGTCCCATAAGCCATCAGTTGCTAACAATACAAACTCGGCATCAGGACCGAGAGTAACATGATAAATATCAGGAGTAGCAATAACCAAGTCTCCAACAAACTTTATGCTGTAGCAGATAATCTCAAGTTATAACATAAGTACAACAACAACATACCCAATCCCGCTGGGGCGGGGTATGGGGTCAAGTTCTAACATAAGTATTTGACATAATCCGTACATGGTAAATTGGTAATCAAACATCTTATGCATTGTATTACATATTAACTTAGCTTTCCCTGCTTCCTTTTGCTCCTTTCTCTCACTTTTAGAAAGGTGATCTGACGCCACTAGATCATTTCTTAAGGGATAATGTATGTGGAGATCATCCAAATTTTGAATCTACTTTATAGGTCACCAGCGTATGTAAGCCATTTTATCTATACCAATTCTGATCAAAATCATGATTAAGCGATGAAAATGTCCTTAACATTTATTAAAGACTAATAAATTTGACAAGGTGTCAACTGTCAGTATGTTGTATAAACGTTAACCTTTTTGTATTTTCTAACAATTCAAAAGCATTTTCATCATCTATTCATCTGAAATTGCGTTGGCTGAATAGACGAAATAGATATAGATGAAACCATATACATACTTGGGTGGTATAAAGTAGTTTTAATACAGTATTTGATCGGCCTTAATAAAAATGGTCAAATACTTGATTGGCCTTCACATGCATTATCCCTTATTAGAACTTCCTTAGTGCTCTCAGTATCATCAGGACTACTCTTATAATGTTACTAGAATTCCGAACTAAATCCAATGAAGTTGGTGAAAACACGAGAGAGCCTACCGAGAGACAAATTTTTCAGACCATCTTCCTTCTGCAAGTCCCTTTTCCAGCATCCTTTCAATAGGTAAAGAGGATGTCAATATAGTTTGAACACACTATATGTACATATCAACTACTAATATACATGACTACATGAGCATACAGAATTAAAGAAAAGATACGAGGGATTACTCATTCTTCTTCGTCTTAAACCTCGTGTCACCAAAGGCACGAGATACAGATATATCTCCACAGATTCTTCCATCCGAAATCTACAAAGACCAACGCATAAAGCATTAGCTACACATCAGTTTTGTACACCATTAAACAACAGGAATTCATCCTAATTTTCTATCTGCCTCAGGAACTGGTGACAAATTAAATTTTTTTGTTATCATGATAGGTTACGGATAATTCAGTTACAGGCACGCTGCACGTCATTTAGTTCATGAATACCATCTTGAATCTAGGCTAGAAGTCACAAGTGGAACTTCATGCTATCTTAAAGATACTCACATCAATATTACTATTTGCATTTTGACTTGTTTGAGGATTTTCAATTGAAAAACTGTAAGCCATGTTCATATAAGAAAATCATAGGTAATTTTGACTTTGCCACTTCTATGAGGAAAAAAAAGAAGAGAATAACACACCCATCCACCTGCTTCTCTGATTCGCTTGATTTCTTGAAGAGAAGCCTTGCTTCTTCCATAAGGTCTGTGAGAATCGGTTAGTTCTTCTGCTTTTCCAGATAGTGAAAGAACCTGCCATCAAGTTTGCCAGAAACGGTCAGTTCTTCACAATTTTGGTATACAGGCCAGGACGGAACATCTTGAGCAAAACCAATCATGCGTATTTTTAAAACAGGTGTTAATTAGGGCTGTACCGCGCTTGAGTCACCAATATGGGAGATGAATAGCATATCGTTTCCAATGAAGATAGTAGTAGCTGTTGCACCAGATTCATCGTCGTCCCCGTTCATCTCAAGCCTTTACAAAATGAAACAGCATCTAAACCTTCAACGCAATTAAATACAGAAAATGAAATCATACTTGAAAAGGTATACTCCTTTTGACAATATACAGATTGTCAGTGCAAGTATATGTTAGAGCTTACCAATTCATAAGTTTGGCATCAGCGTTCTCGAAAGCCTCTTGCAAAGCCATTTCAATTCCTTTATAGTCCTTTTTATTTAAGAGTTGGCCCCCTTGTAGAGACTTGACACACTCCTTGTATAGCTCCTCCCTAATGTTGTCATATACATTAAAACACCATACAGAAGATCGATATAAACTTTATAGTATCATTTTCATTCCTGTGCAGAAGAGGGTTCTATAGATAATATACTTGCTGCTTATAGGGTGTTTGGGATTGCTTATATCTGTTTTTTATTAGCAGATAAGCAGTTTGCAGTTTTTAAACAGAAAAGTGCTTATTTGCATGTTTTACACTGAAATAAGTACGTTTACTACATACCTTAAAGATATATACTAATCAGGAGCTAGGCAAAACTATAATTATGTAAAGAAATGAGGAGACAGAAATTAACCTGAGGAACTTGACAGAGGAGAAGCCCGCGTGACCGTCGAAAACAGCAGCAAAAAAGAAACCATCAAGATCATTATTGTTAGAAACAATAACAGCATCATCTTCCATTTCTTCACGGGCACCTTGTAATTTAGCAGAACCCCATCTGATCCCAGAACCAACTCCATCCGATAGCGAGGAAGGAGCGTCTATCGCGATCGCAGAGCAACACCTTCGAGTACTTTGTCTACTCCATTTTCTACTAGTAATAAAACTATTGTTAGTCTTCTTTAAGTCTATTTTAGCAACGTGACTGTTGTTGTTGTTGAGTATGAATCTTTGCAAGCGTGGACTCCATAAAGCCATGATGATATATGGATTATGGATCAAACAACAACAAAAGAAAAGAAGAAGAAATTATATCAGTGGTCTTAGAAAGATATTTTAATAAGTGAAATAAAACTAGGATAAGAAGAGCGCGAACACAGACCACCAACTGTTTTAACGGATTAGATTACATTACTTTCCATTTTTAACCCACCAGTAACTTTTTGTTTAGTAAAAAATCTCTTTTTATATTATAAGGAAATATAATACTCTGTAGTATTTTCATAGTAGTACTTCACAAGAGCAACGGGTATGGCAACATACTATTTGTGCCCCCACCCAACGCCACATCAATATTCCAGCTTTTAACACCACAAAACACCCCTTCACTCACAACATGCCATTTGAGCCCCACTATATTTTTATTTACTTCAACTATCTTGTAGTGTTTAGAATCTTCAACTATCTTGTAGTGTCACGTCGGTGGGTTCGGCGTGCCGGATGGTGGGCCACGTCGGATTCGGCGGGGAAGCCGGCTGCCTCACCGTATGCTCTAACAGATGCAATGTTATCTATGAATATTTTATATTTTTATTTACTTCAACTATCTTGTAGTGTTTAGAATCTTTACTTGACACGGTTACTTGATTAACAAAAAGTTCAATCACAACAAACTACTGGTGATTTTGTTGTTCTTGTGATAATTCAAAAAGTTTCAGCTAATTACAGCTAGTGAAATATAAAAATAAACGACAATGATATTTTACTGTTTTATGAAACACTTGAACTATTGCATATGAACATCTGTGGATTTCATAGTGGTGGATTATTTCTTAATCTGATATCAGCCTCACAATTAATCTGATGATTTTCATAATGCTGGATTTTCAATTCAATATTAAAGAAACTTCATAGACTAAAGAGCTTGTTGAAATGACATTGTTTTTGCGAGCTTATAAGTGACATGACACTGTTACATTTTGCATCATTGGCCATAACATTACAGGACTAAAGATTAAAAATTTAACGAAAAACTATAGCTTGGAATAAAACCTTAATGGAGTAATACTGTATCCATCTCTAATAGTACACACTTATGCAGCCGACTACCCAGGAGCCTGAAACAATACAACTGCGATGAAGTCCTAAACTAGCTCTACTCATCATCGTCATGAGTATCCATTTTTGTAATATGCTTGAAGGGATCAGTTCGCATATAAGCCTCTGGTCGATAAAACCCCAAATCATTCATTCTATTGCTTATTGCGTGAAGTATTGCTTTCTTCTTCCCCCCATATGCATCTTTGTCTTGTTCCACCAACTCATTAGCCTCAGCAGCCAACTTATTCACAAAAACAAATATATTATCCTCCCACAACTTCAGTCGCTCAATGTCGTAACCCACCAGTTTCCCAGTCTCCCATATATCCCTCACCTGCTCTTCCACGAATGGGGTTCTTTCCTGTGCGTATCGAATCATCTCATCTTTTTTTGTCTGCGTGCACAGAAACTCACATAATGACCACAAGATACAAACTATAATAATGCACAAGTTAATACGCCAAGATATAACTTATAACACTATCAACCAAGCCAAAGTTTAGTAGTATGTTACACCCAATAACAAGTCATTCCACATGGTTTATTTTATATCAGGGGAGTGGACAGTTTTACATGATGTGCTAAAAGATTATTGTTGCGACAGAAGTAGCAACCTGACTATCATATCAGATGAGCCACTTGTAGAGCTTCTGCTAACTCTTCAAATACTTTGCAGTTAACAACATCCTGTTACAGATAGCAAGATGTCCCTAATGATATAGAAGCTTGACTTTAACTCGATATTTGCAACTAGTATTGTTTGCTAATTATGATATCAATGACTATTAGAACTCAAACCAGCTCAAAAGGAAAAAAGTTGGTTTCCCCTTTTTAGACTAATTGGTCGGTAATAATAGTATAAGTAGTACCTCTAGAATCCATACGACGTGAGTCCAAATCTCGGGTTTAGTGACTATCGCAGAAGGAGAAACTATTATGAAGCATGATCATGGTGAAGTTCGATTCTATCAACTACCAATTCATAAGCAATCTTTAAGTTTGATTCAAGTCAAGTCTTGAGTCCTTTCTGTAACCTGAACTCAAGAGTTAATGTTTTGTTTTGATAAAAGAGTTTGGTAACATAGTTGTACTATAACTATAATTATTACTAAGTGTAAACGCTAGTTGCTAGTTAATGCTAATAGAAGTGGCATCATATTTAGATTTGGAGCATTTAAAAAGCTAGGTGCTTGTTGCCAAATAAGCATTGTGTACATAACGCTAGTTGCCTCAAAACGCTTGGTGACAAACATACCTTTAGTAGAGTTATATATATTAAACAGATAGAGACTAGGGAATGGTAAAGCAATTTCAAACAAATAGTAATCATTTATAACAGCCAAAAACTCATTGATAGTGGAAATATGAGGTAAAGTAAGAATGAAGAGGGTACCAACCAATTTCCTTCTCCTCCATATGCGACGATGCGATTGATCGGAGGCCTAATAAAACAAAAATTAATACTATGTAAACATACAAAATAGGGAATTAATTAATAGGTTAAAATTGGATGACAAATATCTATGAAAACAAAGTAACCTTGGATTGAATTGAAAAGTTGGAACGCCCCCGTGTGACTTGCTGCTGCTCAAAGAGAGAAACAAGTTATTATTTAGAGTGAAATAAGTTTTTTTTAAAAAAAAAAAAAAAAAAAAAAAAAAAAAAAAAAAAAAAAAAAAAAAAAAAAAAAAAAAAAAAAAAAAATTGAAAAAGACCATGAAAGGATTTGATTAATTACAGATGATGATGATGATGATGATGATGTTGAGTATAAAGAGTGAAGGCTGAGACCAAATGACGACGACGACGACGACATTGTTATTATTATTTTATTTTATTTTAAATTCAAGAAGAAACACTTTCTTATCTTCTTCAGGATACCTTTTTTTTTCTTTTTTTTTTTTTTTTTTCCCCTAAATAAATCTCGGCTGACAAACCCAAGACCCGACCAAAAACAACGGGTCGGCCTGGTTCAAGACCCGACCTAAAACACCTTTTTACTAACAACATTTACAAGTGTAAAGTGTTACTAGTCCCTCCGTCCTCTAATTATAATACACTGTTGACTTTTTAAGTCTTCGTTTTGCAACTTTGACCTTACATATTTTTATTTGTGTTATATAATACTTGATAAAAATTATACCAATGTAAAGTACATTTAAAACTCGATCCATTCATACATTTTGCATCAAGTAATATATAACACATATAAAAAAATTTAAGGTCAAAGTTGAAAGCTTAAGACTTAAAAAGTTAACATTGGACTATAATTATGGGACGGAGGGAGTAGTATTTAAGACCGTATGCAATTGTCACGACTCTCTCACCTTTTATTTCAGCGTCACATCATCTTTTTTCTCATCTTTCATCTATAATGTTTATCACTTCTCTCATTCTTTAAACATACCTTACATACACTCACAAATCAAATAAATAATAAAACTTGCACGGGTACCTAGTGGTGAGCACCCTTACCACTCACTCATCTTTTTCTCTCATACTCACACGCGTATGAGTAGTGACCACAATAATGTGAATCGTGAGAAGGTGAGGTAGAGGGTGACCCTAACACCCATTGCACTTAGCCTAATACGATCATATATCTAACATTACTTTCTAACAATTTAATGTAATGGATTACTTTTTAGAGAAAAACTTTTTGGTCCACATTCTAGCCCTAAAACAATTTTTTATAAATTTAGTCTTGTGCAATGTTGCAAAAATCGCGAGGCAGTAGTAGGGCGGTTGACCACCTTGTAGCGATTAATAGGTCAAGGCGCGATTAATCGGATTGGCATTTCCTGCTAGTTTTGGGTATTTTTAGAGACCATATTAACTGATTCCAATACTACTATGTTCCAAAATCTCAATAAAAGTCTCTAATTCTGATTATTTGGTCCATTGTGCGTTATAAGTGAAATAAACTATCTCAAATTAAGTAGAATGCCTATATTAATAGTTTTTCAAAAGATGGCCGATTAAGATGAATTGGCTGATTAGTCTGATTTTTAACCGATTAGTTTATTTGTCATTGTTTAGCTCTGTTCAAATACTTTGCAGTTAACAAGATCCTGTTACAGATAGCAAGATGTCCCTAATGATATAGAAGCTTGACTTTAACTCGATATTTGCAACTAGTATTGTTTGCTAATTATGATATCAATGACTATTAGAACTCAAACTAGCTCAAAAGGAAATGTTGGTTTCCCCTTTCTAGACTAATTGGTCGGTAATAATAGTATATGTAGTACCTCTAGAATCCATAGGACGTGAGTCCAAATCTCGGGTTTAGTGACTGTCGCAGAAGGAGAAACTATTATGAAGCATGATCATGGTGAATTTCGATTCTATTAACTACCAATTCATAAGCAATCTTTTAAAAAAAACTTGCAGAAAGTAGTTGGAAACTTAATGTTGATTCAAGTCAAGTCTTGAGTCCTTTCTGTAACCTGAACTCAAGACTTAATGTTTTGTTTTGATAAAAGAGTTTGGTAACATAGTTGTATAACTATAATTATTACTAAGTGTAAACGCTAGTTGCTAGTAAATGCTAATAGAAGTGGCATCATATTTAGATTTGGAGCATTTAAAAAGCTAGCTGCTTGTTGCCAAATAAGCATTGTGCACATAACGCTAGTTGCCTCAAAACGCTTGGTGACAAACATACCTTTAGTAGCGTTATATATTAAACAGATAGAAATTAGGGAATGGTAAAGCAATCTAAAATAAATAGTAATCATTTATAACAGCCAAAAACTCATTGATAGTGGAAATATGAGGTAAAGTAAGAATGAAGAATGAAGAGGGTACCAACCAATTTCCTTCTCCTCCATATGCGACGATGCGGTTGATCGGAGGCCTAATAAAACAAAATAGGGAATTAATTAATAGCTTAAAAAAAAATTGGATAATAATAAAAAATAAAGTTGGCCTATGTATGTATGAAAACAAACCAACCTTGGATTGAATTGAAAAGTTGGAACGCCCCCGTGTGGCTTGCTGCTGCTGCTCAAAGAGAGAAACAAATTATTTAGAGTGAAATAAGTTTAAAAAAAAANTAGAACAACCTGGAAGGAATCAAAGGATAAGGGATGGACGAATTCACGAATATTCTACTGGGATTCCATCCAAGAATGAAGATAAGGATTCTAGAATTCTTCTTGAAGCTTCAGGGGAACCAGAGGCTTCCATGGATGGCTATAAATAGGACCAAGCTCATAGGTTTAGTCGTGTAGTTTTTATTGTTATTGCCATTTCTATTTTTATTTTATTTTAAATTCAAGAAGAAACACTTTCTTATCTTGTTCAGGATACCTTTTTTTTTTCTTTTAAAAAAAAAAAAAAAAAAAAAAAAAAAAAAAAATCTAAATCTCGGCTGAAACTTGATTGACAAAAACAACGGGTCGGCCTGGTTCGACCCGACCAAAAACACCTTTTTACTAACAACATTTACAAGTGTAAAGTGTTAGTACTCCCTCTGTCCTCTAATTATAGTCGACTTTTTAATTCTTTGTTTTTTTTGACTTTACGTATTTTTATTTATGTTATATAATACTTGATAAAAATTATACCAATGTAAAGTATATTTAAACTCAATTCATTCATACATTTTGCAAAAAATAATATATAACACATATAAAAAAAATTTAAGGTCAAAGTTGAAAGCTTAAGACTTAAAAAGTCAACATTGGACTATAATTATGGGATGGAGAGAGTAGTATTTAAGACCGTATGCAATTGTCACGACTCTTTCACCTTTTATTTCAGCGTCACATCATCTTTTTTCTCATCTTTCATCTATAATGTTTATCACTTCTCTCATTCTTCAAGCATACCTTACATACACTCACAAATCAAATAAATAATAAAACTTGCACGGGTACCTAGTGGTGAGCACCCTTACCACTCACTCATCTTTTTCTCTCATACTCACACGCGTATGAGTAGTGACCACAAAATGTGAATCGTGAGAAGGTGAGGTAGAGGGTGACCCTAACACCCATTGCACTTAGCCTAAGACGATCATATATCTAACATTATTTTCTAACAATTTAATGTAATGGATTACTTTTTAGAGAAAAACTTTTTGGTCCACATTCTAGCCCTAAAACAAATTTTTATAAATTTAGTCTTGTGCAATGTTGCAAAAATCGCGAGGCAGTAGTAGGGCGGTTGACCACCTTGTAGCGATTAACAGGTCAAGGCGCGATTAATCGGATTGGCATTTCCTGCTAGTTTTGGGTATTTTTAGAGACCAAACTAAAGATATTAACTGATTCCAATACTACTATGTTCCAAAATCTCAATAAAAGTCTCTAATTCTGATTATTTGGTCCATTGTGCGTTATAAGTGAAATAAACTATCCCAAATTAAGTAGAATGCCTATATTAATAGTTTTTCAAAAGATGGCCGATTAAGATGAATTGGCTGATTAGTCCGATTTTTAACTGATTAGTTCGTTTGTTTGACAGATTAAGCCGATTTTGACCGATTAGTTGCCGAATTTGATCAGGCCGATCCCCCCCTCCCCGATTTTAAAAAACCAACAAGGTAGAAGGCCGATTAACGATTAATCGGCCGCCTAGACCGATTTTTGCAACACTGCTCTTATGTAACTGCTACACTGTGCGACTCCACAGTAATTTGACATGTGTCCAAAAATAGGTAGGGTNAAAAAAAACTTTTGGACACATGTCAAGATTTTTATAGAGTCACACGGTCTAGCAGTCACACAAAACTAAATTTGAATATTTTTGTTTTAACTAGAATATAGACCGTAAAGTGGAAAATGGACAAATTTTAAAATTTCTCTTATTTCAATAGGTTAATTCCATATAGATCTAACATAAATCATAAAATGTTGTATTTGTCCTAATAAAAAATAAAATGTTATATATACCTAATTAAAATTCATATTGTCATATTCACCTGTTTCATAATATAAAATAGTTTAAAAATAGATTTACATCATAAAATTTTCATAATGCTATACCAAAAAATGCTAAAAAGAAAAAAATTTATGAGAGTATATGAAAGTGCTCATTTATTAAAATATAAATAAATGCGCTGGTGTAATTTATGTACGTTAACGACTTAGAGCTACTAGAATATGCAACTTTAAAAAAGAAATTAAAATAAGTTTTAATTAAAAATATCACTTAATCCCTCCTTTTCTATTTAAGAGAAAATGAGTGCTCTCTTGGTATAAGCAAGAATATTTTTAACTATTAAAGACAAAAGATTAGGAAGTTTAATTTCCCACCAACTAACTAAGATAGAGTAATAAAAAAGTGATATTGCCTGCCGACCCTTTAGTTTGAAGCAATTAGGTAATTAAGATTAGCTTTGCTTTGGGTGTTGAATTGATGATAATTAACCCAAACAAACAAACAAACAAACATTAAGAAACCGTAGTTATTTCGATTTCATCTTAGCAGTTCTTCATGTTAATCAGGCAGGCAGGTATCAACNTTTTTTTAAAGAAGAAAAACTGTACCTACAATAAATAAATGTGCCTTTTTGTGATAATATAACAAGTGAAATGTAGGTATCTATTGGATTATGCTACCAAACATATCTAAAATTTGGTTACATATATGTTTTTCTACTACTGATGAATGCCCAATACCAACTGCTGATGGTTTATGCCATATGCGTATATTTCTGCTAATTTAGAGATGAGGCTTAGCATTTTATAAATTCATTCTTATTATGTAACTTGTGTGTCGAGGGTCATAACTCACTACCATGATTTGAGATGTGTATTATGAATTGTAGTTGTAGACTCGTATAATTGTAAGTTAGAAAAAGTAATGAAATGAATTGTGTAGTCGATTGCAACATCACATATAATAGAAATTCAACTTTCTTTCAACTTCATTACTAAAACAAATACCACTTAATCACTCTATCATTACAATAATCTAGTTACTTGTCATTAATTAGTTGCTTTTCATTACTTTAGTAACGTTGTATTCATAAGTTTCATAGGATAATAAGTTAATAACAAAAAAAGGGTTTTGCAAAAAAAAAAAGAGAAGTAAATTATTGAAAACCGGACGGTTTCTGGGTCACCGGTTCGAACCGGGTCACGTAAAAACCGGCTGTTCAATCCGGTTCTAAAACCAACAAAAACCCGGTTAGTTCCGGTCCAGTCATCTATCTGGTTCAGGTTCAACCGGCCGGGTCGACCCGGGATGATTATAACAGTTTTGTCAAACTACAAGGCATAGACTTGTTTTAAAGTTCCAATAAATAAAAGTAATATTACAACGATGATATCTTGTCTTAGAAGCCCAAAGAGGTCATTTTAGTTATAATTTAGTATCTTCTGGGTAGGTCAATCTGGAAAGGTTACATTCTCCATATCTTACTTTAGTCATGCAACCAACGGTTTGTTAGCTACATGGTACCACTACTTGTAGTTACTTCTGGAATTGTAAAGTGCCATATTCCCCTTTGTCAAAATGTTTCTGATTATATTATACCTCTTTGAATCTTTCGTGGGCAGACTAGGTGAAAATGGCTTCGGAAGAAGCTAAGGCCAAGTGGCTTCGTATGGCTAACCGTTGCATAGTTGCTGAAGATTACGTAAGGGAATCAAGGCCTTCTAGCTTTATCCCATCTTCCTCAAAATCAGAGTCAGAAAAAAGCTTGTACGATTTACCGGCTGACACCAGATGGTGGTTGAACCAGCAACATAAAGTTGATGTTGGTTCTTTCTGCATCCCACGACAGGAGACCTTTGCAGATTATGTAGGAATCCATGAACTTAAGGATGTAATTGGGGACACTTTGCAGAGAAAGACTAAACTTCCAGAATCATGGACTGAAGAAGATGAGTTGGTTGCATTTTCTGATGAACCTGAGAAGCTTTTCTCAGAATTGGAGTCACAATGGATTGGGGTTAAGAAGAATGTACCATGGTGGCGCGCTACTGACTTGGATGACTTGGCTTCCTTTGTTTCTCACAAATCACTCCAACATTTTGACAACTGCGATCTTCCACTTCCTAAGACAAATAAAACAGGATTGTTGGTGGCTTCTTCACCTCAGGAGTCAGATAAAGAAAACTCAAGTTTTAGCTCTATAACAGGATCTCTCACCTCGCAGTACACTCCAGGCATTGTAGGATGCTCACCAGATACGCCATTTAGGTAATACTTCTTCTGGTGATTGTTGTTGCTACGTTATTGTCTTCTAATGTTTATGTGGTTCAATAATGATAGAGTGACTATTAAGTGACTAGTCCAAAAGAAATCATTTGAGTACACGAAAGGTGAGTGGGCGGGTGGGTGTTTCTTTTACCAAGTTCGCTCCTTGTGTCACATTGATTGGGCCGTAGAGTAAATTTTACCAAGTTGTTCCTAACACGATAGCCACAGTTATGACCTTTGGTTGGCCTTCTTTCTTGTAGAAGGCGTCCAAGTAACGGCTTCTTTTCTATCACGTGAACATAGTCTTTTATACTATTAAAATTTAAGTTTTTGATGAGCTTTATGTAAGTCATCTGCAAGAACATGTTAGGCCAAATAAGCTTCGTGCTCAAGTTATTTGCCATGTGTAGGTCCTTCAATGTTAGTGTATCAATTAGGAGATTTCGTCTTGCAACACTTTAGCTATTCATGTTAGTTCTGGAACTTCTGTCTATTTTCAAGTGTTTTAGGTATAAACTCGTTTATTGTTCTCATCCTGAGTAAAAATTGGGGATCTATGCTAACATATCTGTGGGATACCATATCTCAATATTAAGAATTTACATGATTGCCGTCCTACATATGATGTTTTTCTTAGTTGTAGGTGTATATTTAAGGATATACTGTATTTATGTATGTGTGTGTCCTGTATTCTGGAGTACAAAGAGTATAATCCGAGAATAATCACCATTAGCCTTGAAGCTTATAAATGGATACTTTCTGGCATGATTAGTTTTAGTTAGATAAAAACCCATGGACATGATGTTACGATATCCTCTCTGTCATTCTATGCTGATTCGCAAATGACTTGTTTTTGTAAATCCTATTAAAGAATTATCCTGCTCTTGACATATATTGTCTGTATGTAACCAACCACCTTGTTGCGTCGTCTTTGACCTTACAACCATGATTGTAGTACCAAGCAAGCCAATAACATGGAGACAACTAATAGTGAATTCAGCAATGCTCAGCTGTTGGAAGCATTATCTCATTCTCAAAGACGAGCAAGAGAGGCAGAAAGAGCAGCACAGCAAGCCTATAATGAAAAAGAAAACGTCATCAGCCTCTTTCTCAAGCAGGCTTCCCAGATGTTCGCTTACAAGCAGTGGCTCTACATACTGCAGTTGGAGACACTTTGCCTGCAGCTTAGGCGTAGCAAGTATCAGCCCATATGCACCCGGTTTCCTGATTTTGTGACACGGTCCTACACTAAAGGCAAGCTACCGAAAAGGGTCCATAAGGCTACCAAGAGATGCAAAAGGCACAGGTCTGTTGGAAACTTTCTTTGGGGTTTGGCTCTTGTTGGTGCTGGTGTGTTAATTGGTTGGACCCTTGGTTGGTTATTTCGTGCTACTTGATCTGCAATCCTGGCAAAACTTGTCTATTTGTAAATGATTTTGGTTTTTATTAAAGCTAAATTCTTTCTTTTCTCTCTTGGAAGTAAGTCTTGCGTGTGGAGTGTTACTGGCTAAACCTTGTCCTAACATTTCACACGGATTTTAGGCATATCCGAAAATGACACTTGTATATAACCATCTTACACGGTTGTGTGATTAAATTAAAAGATGCAAATGTACGTGCTTGTATAATTCGGTTATTGTTGGCCAACGAACAAAATACAAGTATGCAAGATGTGTTTATATACAAATTAAGGGTCGTAGTATGTTATAGTACGTCATGTGTATCAAAAACAAAACTCGTCTTAGCATACTCGAGTTATGCTGGGTGAAACGCGTGCCATGACGGTCGAAACATATGTCGATGCTTCGGAATGAAGTTGGGCAGGACAAAAGGTCAACATCTCGCGAGTAAATGTGAACACTTGTCCAGTGTTGGCTTTAACCGGCCAAAGGCCATGAATGGCATGTTTTTGTAATGCACTATCTTACGTGTGAGAGATAGTGATGAATCTTGACCACACTTTTCATATCAAAATATCTATATTATTATTTTCCAAAGGATTTTTATTGTTATATATATATGACTCCCAATTAATAAAAAAATTCTATCTTTTAAATTTTTTGTTTTGGATACTTGCACAAGAACTACTTAAAGTAATCGGAAGCTCTAAGAAATGAATGCTAGTAATACATTAGCTAAGATATACGAGTAATTATGTAGATAAACTAATTTGCATTATTATTACAAACAAATAAAAAAATGGAAATGGAAAATGAAGTGGGAGGGATTGGTTGAAAGTAGAGATAGGTTTGACACGTGGGTTGACTTTTGACTTAGTTGCCTCAACTGACCAACTAATACTACTAGTACTATTTATATATTTCGAAGCAACTACATCTCTCCCTCCTTTTTTCTTTTTTCCCCGTTTCTAATTCTAACACCACAAAGATAATTAAAACCCACTTTCTCTCTTTTATCTTCTGTATCATCAAATCAAATAAATAAAAACTTGTGTTTAGAAATGCCCTTTTGTGAAGTCGGAAAGTACCAGAACACGACTAATGGGGTCAAGATTTTTTACAAAACATACGGAAATGGACCCATTAAAGTCCTCATGATCATAGGTATATTTATTTATTTTCAATCATCTAACTATTTACTTGTTGAATTTAAGATTGATAATTAGAATTTTGATGCATGGGTTGGGTTGGGTTAGGTGTGGCTGGAACACATGATTCATGGAATCCACAAGTTGAGGGCCTTCTTGCTGGTACAACCAAACCCAATCACAATGATCAAAATTATCAGAGCTCCAATGACTGTGTGAAGAATGGCGTGCAAGTTTGTGTTTTTGATAATCGCGGAATGGGTCGCAGCTCGGTTCCTAAAAATAAATCCGATTACACGTACGTAAACCTCCTCTTGTTCCTTGCCAAAACAAAAGATTCAATCTTTGTTTACATTTCTATAATTTCATCTTGCGCGTTTTCTTCATTCACACTGTTAGGCTGCTTTGGTTTGTATATCTTAGAGTTTTATGTGATTTCTATAGTCCTTTAACTGTATTTTTGATCTTCCTGCGTACGTACTATATTACATTTTTAGTTTACATACTTGACTTTGTCTAGTTAATAATTGAATGCAATGTAGTGTGACAAAATGGTTTCTGTATTTTGAAGGACCTTGTTTGACCTGTTTTTCTGAAAGGAAGCCTTCATGTATGTTGTAATCACAAAGAAAACAATATTTGGATTAGAGAATAATGTGACTTACATGTTGAGTGCAGAACAAAGATCATGGCTGCAGATGCAATATCTCTAATGGACCATTTAGGTTGGAACAAAGCACATGTATTCGGCCATTCAATGGGTAACTCATACTTCATAACTTTGTGCTTAAGGGTTTCATTTTGTCCTAAAACTATTAGCCACTACTCTATGTTATGCTTATATTCCTGTATTGCTACTATACAGGTGGTATGATAGCTTGCAAACTAGCTGCCACTTATCCAAACAGGGTTCTGTCTTTAGCTTTACTTAATGTAACCGGTGGAGGCTATGAATGTTTCCCCAAGGTACGGTTTCTCTAAAACTCATGCTACTCATAGACCACATTGTTTAAATGTTTAAGGATTTTGTCGATTATCTCCCATAAAACCGCCCGGTTATATGCAGATTGATGGTCTAACATTATCCATTGCAATGCGTTTCTTGAGGGCTAAAACTCCAGAGCAAAGAGCAGCTGTTGATTTAGACACCCACTATTCACAGGTTGGTAATGTTCTTTATCCATTGCTTATGACCTTCCTTCTCTTTTATGGTATTCTTACAAGTCATATTATGTTTTGTGCAGGAATATCTTGAAGAATATGTTGGACTTAAAACAAGAAGAGATATACTATATCAAGTAAGTACAATCCACATCCACATAGTCTTTTCAGCTGTTAACTGATGTGTATCGTCCCATAATTTGACTAGTTTATATCATATCATACAGTATAAATTAGAAACTAAAGATTCTACGAACTTGCATCCTATTCAAATAACATTAATTTCCTTTTTGGGCTGTTGGAGGAAAATTGCAACCTTTTCGTTATATTGAAAGTCAAAATGACCTACTATCCCATCATTATAATGGTTGATGCTACTAATTCATGCCCGAAAGATATATTTCTCTTCTTTCTGGAAATATTTCAGATATTTGATAAATGGTTAAAAACATTACGTGTAATTAAACTATATCAAGTCAAAAGTTGCAACTTGTTTTTGTGATTGACCTTTGTTGTAAAATCACCATCACACCAAAGTTGAACTTCTATTTTCGGCTAAGCTAAATATGCTTTTCTAATCATAATTTGTCAGGATTATGTTAAAGGGATATCAGCATCGGGGATGCAGTCAAATCATGGGTTTGATGGCCAGATCAATGCCTGCTGGACGCACAAAGTTTCTAAAACCGAACTTCAAGTGATCCATGAAGAAGGTTTCTTAATATCCATTATTCATGGAAGGTATCATCTAATTATCCCTTAAATCTCTTCCACCTCTATTCTCAGTGTGTACTTTACTAACTCACTATTAATTACTTAATGTGTAGGCATGATGTCATTGCTCAAATGTCTCATGCACAGAGGCTAGCAGAGAAACTATACCCACTCGCAAGGATGGTAGAACTTCCTGGCGGTCATCTTGTGAGCCATGAGAGGACCAAAGAGGTATATTTATTGTGTTAATTTCATTTCTTACTTTTATCTATTGTAGTTGGTAAATATAAACCAGAACTGACTGTGTTCTGTGATTGAGGATCTAATAAATGTACAAACTTTGTTGGAAATACAGGTCAATGAAGCCCTTTTGGATCTGATAAGGGCATCAGAAACGAAGACAAGCCCATATGACTGGACAAATTTATCACCAAATAGCTCAAGTAAGCATCGGAAACCCCGCTCTAATATATTATCACTTACAACAGTTTAACTAACATTCATGTTGTGGTTTTAATTCTCAGGCTGCTGGACAACAAGTTGGTCATCATCTAGCAGATCAAATTCCGAGACAGAAAGCAGCAATCCCGCAACCAATGATGGGAATGCAGGAAAGCTGAGACTAATCATGTTATATGTATTTGGCTTATTTGTGGTGGCATTCGAGTACATAAAAAGAGGTTTAATTCGTCTAAACCCAATCAGGGTAGGCCCAACTCTGACATAAGATCATTTACACGTCTACTGGTAATACTCTTTTTCTAAATGCAAGGTTTTTGCTTAAAATACGTATAACAGACCCCTAATCTCAATTCTCCCCCTCTTCCTGCAGGGAATGATTTTTTACCCACCCAGTTGACAATTGGATATATGGCCATCATTCATCCATACCTCACAAACTAAGTAGACGAGATTTGTAACATGCAAGTATGATTGGAATACTTCAAAGTAACCTTTACTAAAATGATACTGCAGAATTAAGATTACAAGAAAATAGTTAACAAGCACACAAGTATGGGATTGCATATATACCTGCTCCATAGACTCTTGAAATATGTGCGTTAGAGCTTCATCTGACCCGGAGGCGGGAATTGCAGTTAGCCGGTGCTACAATCAGAAATCTTAGTATGTATTGATTTCTGAACTCTAATAAGAGAACATTACCTCTTAAATACTGATCCGGATGGAATAATTGATGTAATATGCCATTGGAATATTCTGCTCCATATGGAATGTAGTACTTTCAGCCATATAAAGGGCTAGTAGGAGCAAAATGATATGATCTTTGTTTGATTAATAAATGAATATTGTAAGTAACCTGATCAATGAAGATAATATTCATCAAAACTTTGTTTATTTTCCTATACATTTTTTTGCAAACCACTTGAGCTATTTCCTATACATATTCAGCAATGCACTATGCCAGAAAAATAAAATAAAAAATAACAATACAGTATTAAAGTGCTAATTTCTTGGATGTATCATTCCATCCCAAGCAAGGGGGCCCTCAAGGTCTCCTATGATCCGAGATATTCGAACTTCCAAACCTCTTTGGACTTCCCTGAAGAGAGTTCGAAGGCAATCAGCAAATTTCATCATGTCAAAACTGGCCGCTGCGGCATCAACTGGAATACCAACAAAGCCAGTAGCAACCTTGGACTGTATCTCTATCAATTTCTGTCCTGTTGCAACTATGTACCTCTGCAACTGGAACGTCTCTTCAAGAAAGTGCTCCAATCTCTTAGTTTCATCCTTAGACTTTGCAGTGATAGATCTTCCATTGTTTGCATCCTGATCATTTTCATGCTGAAAAAAAGTACCACAAATGTCAATTAAGTGTAAAGATTTGTAACCACTTAGATCTAAGAATTTGAATGCTTACCATTCGCTTGCAGATATCATTAGCCTTTTCTTGGAGAGACTGATACCTACTAACTTGTTTATTGATCAAAGACATGAGGCTATAGAACTGCCTCTTGTCATCACATTCACTATTTTCACAACTTTCTCGCTTTCCACTTAGCCTCTCGAACATGAGAAGTTGTTGTTTAAGCCTCTTGATCTTGTAAAACACCCCGAGAGCATGAAGATCCATTTTCCATGTCGATGATGATATGTTTTCGGCACTACAAATATCTTCTTTCCTCCGACATTGTTCTCCAATAGCCATTAAATCCAAAGACGCATCTTTCATATCTTCAAATTCCTTATCTGGTGATTGGACTGTCAACATGGTATCTTTAAACACATTTTCCTCTGGGATTTCTTCAGAACAAACTTCTTGATCGTGTTCTGTAGCAAGGGGATGTGAGGGTGACAGTGAGTTTGAGTTTGAATAAGCTTTCTGGGTTTTTGGAGTTCTGAGTAGTATTTCTGATTCCATTTGCTCTTTCAAGGCGCGCAATTCTGATTCACGGTCCACCAATAAAGCTTCCACTTTTTGATTTTGTTCTTTGAGCTCTCGTAGATCATGGCCAAGTTTTTCTATGTGAGACTGAAGACGTTTCAACTCAATATCCATACTCACTGAATGCCAACGAAAAGCTTCTAACTTTTCATCTTTGAGTCTTAATTGTTCGGCAAACGCATTAACCTCGAGCTCATGCCTTTTCTCAAGGACACTTGCATATTTCTCAGCTTCACATTGAACCCATCCTTCCAGTTGTCTGATATCTGCTGCAAGAACTTCAACCAAGATGTACCAAGTCATAAATTATTTGAGGTTTTTAAAACTTTTACTATAAAATTATAAATTAGCGAATGTTAAAATTAATAGGAACGACGTGATGCTCAAAGTTCAAAAATATTTACCCAATTCTTCGTTTGCCTCTTTTATAGATTGTTGAGAAAAGGGAGAAGCTATCTCTTGCTCTTCCTTCAACTCTGAGTGCTCATCCTCACACAGATTGGTCGGTTTTGATCTTCTGTGTGATGACACTGCTGCAACAGATGGGACCCCTTTCACGCCTGTAATGGCTTCCGGTTTGGATTTGTGATGCCTAGATAGCATACTTCTAAGTGAGTATCTCTCATGTCGTGACTCATGTACTGTCTTTGACTTTTCTGATTCTAGAACAGCTTGTTGTCTCTTACTTTTTGACATCTTGACTTCTTTCAGTAGCATTTGCTTCTCAGCTGTATCCATTTTAGATTTCCTCAGCATAGCTGACAAAATTTTGTCTTTTTGCTCCAAATCATTCCGTGTTTTGATCAATTCCATTGAAATCTTTTGTGCCATTAAAACATATTGCTCTTTTTGTTCTAAAACCTCATCAAGCTCCTGTTTTTCTGCTTCAATTTGTCTAACAGCTCTGCCCATCTCTGCTTCAAGCTGCCTTTGGGCTGATACTAGCTCAATAAACGCACTTTTATGCTTCCACATCTCTTTAGAATGCTCTTGAGCTTCGCGTTGCAACTTTTCTCTTAACTCTTCGTTCAACTTCTCGGCCTTTTTTACAGTTTCTTCTAGCTCTCGCCTCTTAAGCGTTTCTTCCTCCAACAACTTGACTTTCTCGTGTAACTGACCATGCATTTCGGATGCATTTTGCTCTCCTTTTGTATTGATAACTTGTAAATCATTCAGAAGATATCGAATTTGCTGATTAAGTTTCTTCCTTTCCGTTAACCAGCGCTGCTCGTGTGCTGCAAAGATGCTTACAACTTTTTCATTAGCTTTTGCATCTTCGACTCGTCTTCTCTTTAACTCTTCGACATTTTCTTCTGCATTTTTGAGCTTATTTAAAAGCTCATATTTCTCGGTTTTGACTTGTTCTTCTCTCTGAACTCTCAAGAGAAGCAAACCCATAACAATAGCACCACGACTACCCATTTCATTTGTAATTTTAGTCTGATTTTCCTCGAGTTTGGATGAATATAATGCACATGCAACACCAAATAATGTCAAATACAGGTTGCACGATTTTTCATTAGGTATAATCATACATGATCTTGTAATCCCATTATCATTCATAGCAAAAACTTGGTTACTCCTGTCCAGAAAAATAAAATAAAATGTTAGGTCTACATGCATGTGCGGACGGACCTACATGGTATGCATTTTGTTACCCTGAAAAGATAGTGCATACCATGGTCTGAAATTATGGATCTGAAGGTTATATAACTACAAATGTGCATAAAAAATTTCAGACCATTAGTAACTGAAACTCGATAGAATCTGATGCCAAATAAATTTTTACGAGTATACAACTTAAAACAGTGACGAAACTTACAAGAGTAGAAGATATGGTTTCTGTTCAGTAAGAACGAGAACTAATGAAGCCCACTATCCAACAGCAAAATCTTGATGATGTGCATAAGTTTTAGAGCTCTGATATATAAATCGCCAAAAGCAGATGCAAAAAGAGGTACTTAAACATGTGGATGACTTAAATTCAGTTAAAAAAGAGCATTAATAATGCATGTAATTGATAAGAATTAGAAAAACATGATCAATTGTTCCCTTGGTTTCAGTAAAGGCAGGCCCTTGGACCCCACTTATCCTGACTTTTTGTTCTTCTGGGCCATAAGTTAAGGCTATTATAGGAGGCAAATTCTTAAAATCCTGGTTGTTATTTTGTCCCTATTATTACTATAAAGCAAAAAAAAGGTTTGTGTATGCTATCTTTCCCATAAGGTGTCCCAAATCAGTCTGGGTGGAAAATACTATCTGCACATAAACTTAGTAGATGTAGAGCATGTTTAAAGTACATGTATGCGCGCGTATCTTATAGCTCTATGATATATGAATTTTTGACTTATGCATCAGTAGAAAACTTCAAATTTGTAGCTTAAGCTTATTGGCTTTTTGCTCACTAAATCTTTAACGAAAAACTTGTTTTGAGCTTTTTGGGCTCGGATGACACAATGCGCTATATATTAAGCACCATAAATGAGCCTACCCTAACAGTCTCATTGTAGCTTTACATAGTGGCTTACCTGTATATCCTTTACAAAAAAGCTGCAATCTTAGTATGGGTTCTAAATTTGGAACCATGGATTGCTTGCAAACTAAGACCCCATTATAAAAAGAGACGATTATGAACAATACACGTGATGTAATAATTGAGAACAAGACAAGATCCTAAACTAAGATACCCACTAAGAAAGAATCATATATTGTTAATGCACCTGTAAAGAAAGAAAGAGGGTGTTATTATAAATGTATGATGGTTTTGGGTCCAAATGGAGTTGAAGTAATAAAGGAAATCAGTGTCATTTAGAAATGATCAACATCATGATGCTGACACCCAAGAAACCAGGTCTTGATGGGCCCCTAAACAGAATTTAATAACAGAAAAAGATTGGTTTGTCCTTCTTTTTCTTCTATCTTTAGAATCTTTGTTACTAGTTCCAAGATTATGGTTTTGTTGGAGGACCTGTAAAGCAGGATACTTGTTAAGCTAAAGCTAAACAATGAAGTATATTTTGTTGATTTCGATTCGTTGAAATATGCAAAACTAATAAGATGAGGCATTGATATTTTGATTGTATAAAAAGCAACAAGCTAATGCACTTAAGCACATCTCTTCCTTTAATGAAGAATACTCTATCCAATGTTTTAGTATTCTTTATTCTTCTATTCATGTACAAGTGAAACAAGAACAATTGATGTATCCAGTTACATATAATTATTAAAAGTTTAAACCTACTCAACTGAACTACTTATTCAACACCGACGTGACCCATGACCCGTTTTTATACAGAAATAACCTGTTTGACCCGTAATCGTTTTAGCGTATTACCCAACTTGACCCGCACATTCTGCCATTGTCAATATCATTGACTTATTAAAGATACGTAAATAGGAATGGTGTATGAATTTTTAGATTGGAATTTTAAAGTACAAAGCAATGACATGACATAAAATGTATGAAAACACAAAGCCTTTGTCTTAGTTGTATGTTACCATTACAAAATAATGTAAAAAAGTTACCATTACAAAATATTAATTAAGAATATAATGACAACATATTAATTAAGATGATCTAAAGTAAAGACGGGCAAATATAATAAGCCTAGTCTTGGGTTCAACCCAAATCCGGTTGTACAAAGTTGACTAGAAGCCAACTTAAAGCGGACAAATTGGTGTAACCTACCTTCTAGAGGCCAAAGTTGCAACTATATCACATGATAAAATAAAGTTTTGCTAACAACAAAATCTAGTATTAAAGTTGTGGTAGAAAGATTAATCACGATTGTGAAAACAAAATCAACATTCCAATAGTTGTTATTGAATAACTTTATTCATTACAACAAATTACAATAAAAACTTATCTTTCAAAGCGTCTCCAAAGCACAACTCGTTAAAATTTTTTACTATTCTATCAAGGTTTCGAAAAAGCTTTTAAGCATTGGAGTAAAAACTTTTTGACAACAAATTGGTAAAATTCACACTTGTGTTCAAAAGGTTTTCCCTATCTTTCATTCTTATTATATCATATTTGTTCGTGACAAAGCTTTACAAAGACTTGTTCGCATCAAATTTATGACCTTTTAACCGAAAAATACAATTAAAATTGAGTAGTTAATAGAAAAAAGTCTTTGAAGAAGGCCTATATAAAAATATAAATCATAGTTAACAACTTTTTTTTTTTTTGAGTCAATCAAGTAGGTTTTAATTTAGGGGTGTTTGTTTTGACTTATATATGGGCTTATGAGCTTATTTGATTCTGCCTTATATAATAACACAAGCCTCACTATGATAAACTTATATAAGCCACAAAATTGGGACTTACGTTATATAAGTCTGAATCAAATAAGCTCGTAAACCCGCTTATAAGGGAAAACAAGCACCCAAAAAGGAAGGAATAAAAGAAGATAAAATCGAAAGTAAAGTAGTAGGAAAATATAACGGGGGCGGGTCAAAGTTGAATAAGTCCGATGATCTAACGGTCAAAATGATGTAGCTAGAAGAAAATCAAGGGGTGGGAGAAGTGACACGTATGTATGATATAATAATAATAAGTCGGTCATTTACCGAATAAAGCCCACGGATTGAAACCAGATCCGTACCCGATAGTTTTACGATTAGCTCATTCATACATCTGTTTAGTTGTCTCTGGAAGTTACGAACGAGTAATTGAATCTGATTGATCGATGGGTTCTTCTTCAGTGGTAAAAATGGAAGACATGTCTCTTCCCAGTCTGTTTGATAAAGCTCGCAAAATCCACCTCCAATCATCCGATGATTCCACCGTTGATAAGGTCTGCCTTTCTTTATATTTCAATTTTTCTTTTTTTAGTTATTTATAAATATATATAATGATTAATTTAATTTGATTTATTTAATTTTTAATAATAGGAGACGTTGAGAAAAGGGTGTGAAGCGTTGCAGCATTGCGAGGAAATGATTTCAAAATTAGGCCTTTTTTCTACCAATGAGACTAAGCAAGATATCACCACCACCAATCTCAAGTATATCTTGGTAATTTCTTTTTCTTTTTTTTCAATACCAAACTTATTGTATTGTGTAAATCATTTAGTATTTAAACTTCCATTCCCCGCGCTTGCCTTTAATTATGATTGTCTTGGTTACAAAATGGATACTTGACTAGTACTAGGAGTAGGACTTAATGTTCCCGATATGATTGTCTATATCCTACCTCCCCCATACCCCGCTCCAACAGGATTCGGTGTTGTTCCTCTCCAAACTTGCAATACCGAACCTCTTTTTCTTTGTAAATTAATATCACAAGTAGGTTAAAGTCGCATACACGGGACTTCAAATATTGTTAGGGCATGTGACGACTGGTATTGGTTACCTCTACTCTTCTGTATGATAAATGATATCAACTCTTACTTTGACAAATGCCAAACCTCAACGACTCTATCCTTATATGCTATATGATTCACCTCTGTTGTAAATGTTAAGAGGTTTTTCTGTATGTTGCGTGCTACTGGGATTGAATGTGATCGCCCTTTGCGTAATATTGTTTTTAGACTTTGCATTTTCTCTTTGGAGAACTTGTAACCGATAAGTCTTATTATGTAAACAGGTGCCTTTTTATCTTGCTGAATTGATTGAGAAGACTGGTGGGCACGATGACAGGATAGACATTTTAAAGCTTTCACAGGCTAAGTTGAAGGTACTGTTCTTAGATTCAAGTTTGAATATGAGCCTACCCTAACAGTCTCATTGTAGCTTTACATAGCGGCTTACCTGTATATTCTTTACAAAAAAGCTGCAATCTTAGTATGGGTTCTAAATTCGGAACCATGGATTGCTTGCAAACTAAGACCCCATTATAAAAAGAGACGATTATGAACAATACACGTGATGTAATAATTGAGAACAAGACAAGATCCTAAACTAAGATACCCACTAAGAAAGAATCATGTATTGTTAATGCACCTGTAAAGAAAGAAAGAGGGTGTTATTATAAATGTATGATGGTTTTTTTTGGGTCCAAATGGAGTTGAAGTAATAAAGGAAATCAGTGTCATTTAGAAATGATCAACATCATGATGCTGACACCCAAGAAACCAGGTCTTGATGGGCCCCTAAACAGAATTTAATAACAGAAAAAGATTGGTTTGTCCTTCTTTTTCTTCTATCTTTAGAATCTTTGTTACTAGTTCCAAGATTATGGTTTTGTTGGAGGACCTGTAAAGCAGGATACTTGTTAAGCTAAAGCTAAACAATGAAGTATATTTTGTTGATTTCGATTCGTTGAAATATGCAAAACTAATAAGATGAGGCATTGATATTTTGATTGTATAAAAAGCAACAAGCTAATGCACTTATGCACACCTCTTCCTTTAATGAAGAATAATCTAAATCCAATGTTTTAGTATTCTTTATTCTTCTATTCATGTACAGCTGAAACAAGAACAATTGATGTATCCAGTTACATATAATTATTAAAACTAATAAACTGAACTACTTATTCAACACCGACGTGAACCGCGACCCGTTTTTATACAGAAATATCCCGTTTGACCCGTAATCGTTTTAGCGTATTACCCAACTTGACCCGCACATTCTGCCATTGTCAATGTTATACGTAAATAGGAATGGTGTATGAATTTTTAGATTGGAAATTTAAAGTACAAACCAATGACATGACATAAAATGTATGAAAACACAAAGCCTTTGTCTTAGTTGTATGTTACCATTACAAAATAATATAAAAAAGTTACCATTACAAAATATTAATTAAGAATATAATGACAACATATTAATTAAGATGATATAAAGTAAAGACAGGCAAATATAATAACCCTAGTATTGGGTTCAACCCAAATCCGATTGTATAAAGTTGACTAGAAGCCAACTTAAACCGGACAAATTGGTGTAACCTAACTTTTTAGAGGCCAAAGTTGCAACTACTATATCACATGATAAAATAAAGTTTTGCTAACAAGAAAATCTAGTATTAAAGTTGTGGTAGAAAGATTAATCACGATTGTGAAAACAAAATCAACATTTAGTTGTTATTGAATAACTTTATTCATTACAACAAATTACAATAAAAACTTATCTTTGAAAGTGTCTCCAATGCACAAATCGTTAAATTTTTTCACTATTCTATCAAGGTTTCGAAAAAGTTTTTAGGCATTGGAGTAAAAACATTTTGACAACAAATTGGTAAAATTCACACTTGTGTTCAAAATCAAAAGGTTTTCTTCTTTCATTCTTATTATATCATATTTTGTTCGTGACAAAGTTTTACAAAGACCTGTTCACATTAAACTTATGACGTGTATATGACTTTTAACCAAAAAAATACAATTAAAATTGAGTAGTTAATAGCAAAAAAAGACCTATATAAAAATATAAATCACAGTTAACAACTTTTTATTGTTAAAATACATAATCAATCAAGTAGGTTTTAATTTAGGGATGTTTGTTTTGGCTTATATGTGGGCTTATGAGCTTATTTGATTTCGGCTTATAAGTCTCAATTTATTTTGAGACTTATGGGCTTATATACTGTAAGTTTATTATGATATGATAAACTTATATAAGCACATAAGTCTCAATATAAGCCATAAAATTAAATTGGGACTTATGTTATATAAGCTGAAATCAAATAAGCTGGTAAGCCCGCTTATAAGCGAAAACAAGCACCCAAAAGGAAAGAATAAAAGAAGATAAAATCGAAAGTAAAGTAGTAGGAAAATATAACGGGGGCGGGTCAAAGTTGAATAATAACGGTCAAAATGATGTAGCTAGACGAAAATCAAGGGGTGGGAGAAGTGACACGTAAGTATGATATAATAATAAGTCGGTCATTTACCGAATACTAATAAAAGAAAAGCCCACGGATCCGTACCCGATAGTTATACGATTAGCTCATTCATACATCTGTTTCTCTCTGAAGTAACGAACGAGTAATTGAATCTGAGTGATCGATGGGTTCTTCTTCAGTATTAAAAATGGAAGACATGTCTCTTCCCAGTCTGTTTGATCAAGCTCGCAAAATCCACCTCCAATCATCCGATGATTCCACCGTTGATAAGGTCTGCCTTTCTTTCTAAACGTTTTGATTTTATTTATTTTTAATAGTAGAGATGTGATTTGATAATGATTAATTTTATAATAATAGGAGACGTTGAGAAAAGGGTGTGAGGCGTTGCAGCATTGCGAGGAAATGATTTCAAAATTAGGCCTTTTTTCTACCAATGAGACTAAGCAAGATATCACCACCACCAATCTCAAGTATATCTTGGTAATTTATTATTATTATTATTTTTTTCAATACCAAACTTATTGTATTGTGTAAATCATTTAGTATTTAAACTTCCATTCCCCGCGTTTGCCTTTAATTATGTATACTGCTCTCCTAGTTGATGCCTTGGTTACAAAATGGATACTTGAATGTTCCCCGATATGACTGTCCATATCCTACCTCCCCCATACCCCGCTCCACCAGGATTGGGTGTTGTTGTTGTTGTTGTTGATGCTAGGACCATACATTTAGTTCCTCTCCAAACTTGCAATACCGAACCTCTTTTTCTTTGTAAATTAATATCACAAGTAGGTTAAAGTCGCATACACGGGACTTCAAATATTGTTAGGGCATGTGACGACTGGTATTGGTTACCTCTACTCTTCTGTATGATAAATGATATCAACTCTTTACTTTGACAAATGCCAAACCTCAACGACTCTATCCTTATATGCTATGATTCACCTCTGTTGTAAATGTTAGACGCTTTTATGTATGTGATGTGCTACTGGGATTGAATGTGATCGCCCTTTGCGTAATATTGTTTTTAGACTTCGCATTTTCTCTTTGGAGAACTTGTAACCGATGCGTCTTATTATGTAAACAGGTGCCTTTTTATCTTGCTGAATTGATTGAGAAGACTGGTGGCCACGATGACAGGATAGACATTTTAAAGCTTTCACTGGCTAAGTTGAAGGTACTGTTCTTAGGTTCAAGTTTTACCTGTTGAACATATACTAGTGAAGCTTTTTTCTTCCATACATAACTTTGAATGAACCCATCTCTAGGAATTTATCTCATTTTGTGATGCAATGGAGCTCGTGCCCGAAGATGAGCTGGAAGCATCTGCACAAGGCGGTCAGAATGCCGTTGTAGATAGGAGGGCTAAGAAGGTTAGCTTTAGCTAAGATATTTTCCTAAAACTAACTATCTACCTCGAACACAAAACCTGTCCAGTTTGCATATTTCATTTCTTTATTATAAGTTTCACCGATATTAAGGTGCTAACTTTAACTGGCCCAATCCAGATCGCTCGGTTCAAGCGTCAGCGTGCTGCAGAGTCAAAGCTGTTAGAGTTAAATGAACGGAAGGAACGGCGTGGGCGCTCAACTAGAGCTGCTGCTCTATCTTCTCCGGCTGACACTGGAGATGATGATGTTGAAGATGATGACGGGGAAGAAGAAAGGGAGGTGAGTTTTACTACATAATTATACTATGAACCTAATGTTTCCACTCTGTGACTATTGTTGTATGCTATAAAATACGTAGTATATAACATTTTCCCATTATATGTTTATAGTGTGAATATATCTGACATTGCCCGCCTGCTATTTAGCAGCGCTGTTACATTTTCTTAATGAATAAATAACTTGTTCATTAGCATCAATACTGTTCTTGTTGGCTTAACTTAATTCATTTTTATTTCTGTAAATTTGTAGGCATGGCTTACTACAATCTCATTGGCCATCTGCAAGGTTTGTGTGTGTTTGTGTATTCCTTTTTAAATTCAATGTTTTCGTTTTGCATATTTAGTTAATCATTTGTTATAATAATCATACTGTAGGCTCTTGATCTGATGGAAATGCTGAAGAAAGAGGAAGAAATGCTTTCTGCAATAAAGGAAAAGCAAAAGCAGGTATAATAACTTATCATGGAGCTAAGCATAATACATGTCAAATGTGTGTCTACTTGTGTATACAAGTATGTCTTATGATTAATAGTACCAAAATTTGAATATATCTTTAGAAATGCCCAAAATATCATATCCGGTAAAAAAAAATAGTACTTTGTTGTCTTCTCATTGTGAGGCTATATTGTCCACAGGAAGGAAATGTTGAAATTTCACAGGCTATTCTTGACGAACGTGCCAAGACTGTAGAAGACTGGCACCGCAATGCTGCTGCTCGAGCTCGATACACAAAACCAGCAGTGCCTATCACATGTGCTACTTTTGCTCAAGACGTTTTGGAGGGGAGAGCTAAGGTTTCACAAGCGCATGATCACAAACACCAACCACTCATGTTTGGACCAGCTAGTCTTGTGGGTGGAAGCATAACAAGTGAAAGAGAAAGGATTGCTGCACAAGTTTTCCAACCTAGTCACAGGTATCATTATGTTGTATACTTCAACTTTCAAACTTCATCGTTCCAAATCCTGATTAAGTAACCGCTATTTCCAAATATAACTTGCTGGTTGCAATTCTGTATGTTGTTTTCATTATGACACGTTTTGGATAATATCAGAATGCCAACAATGAGCATAGAAGAAGCTGGATTGAAGGAGATGGAGATGATGAATACATGGCAAGAGCAAACTGCTAAGATGATAGAAGAAGCCAATTCCTCATGGCACACTGAAAAATGGAAGCCAAGAGCAGGCGGCGGTGATGATGATGAAGATGAAGATGATGAGGCTGCCCAAGATAAGGCAAGGGCCTTCGACGACTGGAAAGATGAAAACCCTCGAGGTGCTGGAAATTCGAAGCTCACGCCTTGTGGCTAGGTATTCCTCTATTGGCTGATCCGCCCTTGCCAAAACAGAAGTGTTTCCAAATACTTACTAATCTGGTATGTCGTCTCGTGATTCTGTACAAATCATGTCATCGGACACCATTTGAGGATAAATATATGTACCAGTGAGGTTATTTCTATTTAGATTGGCAAACTAATAACAATATTTAAAGAGTGTGCTTTACAAAGCTGTGTTATTGCAATAGTTTCAAGAAAAGGAATGTCTTTGGCTATGCAAATTTCTTGCTAATCCCAATAGAACAATGAGGAGCATGGTCTCTTTGGCAATACAGAGACTCCTTTTCCGCTTCAATTACTATACAAACTTTAAACTTCTGTACTACAAACATGATTATGCATCTTACATCATACGAGTGAATGAACCAGGGTTAGTGTTTACATAACAGGAAATATGAGATACTTTTTACATCTTATAGCCTGTCATTGAATTATAGATCTTCCATGTTTTGTATGAGGACTCATATTGAAGACAGCATGTAAATTTTAGCCCCAGTTTCTTGTGCAAAACTACATATTTATGAAACATAGATTGTAGACCATAATGTATCTCACTAGGTCTCCTTAACATAATAATTCCAAAATATTCAGATGTCAATAAATATACCTCCATCTTACACCACTAGGTTCACCCAAAACACCAAAATTAGAAAACCTCATTGGATCAGATAGGCAGTCAGATGATCATGTAGCCAACCCCTAAAGGGTGTGTCGACATGAGTGAGTCTTGGTGGAGTATGTTGGTTTGTTAATCAGCTGGCATATGGTGGATCTATGAACGCCCACTGGAAAACTTGCTCATACTGTACTGCAGCGTTATCCCATGAGCATTCTCTCTCCATTCCTCTCCTCATCAATCCTTCCCAAGTGGTCTTGTGATCCCTGTATGTCCTTATCGCCACCCTCAATGCCTACAACATTAGTTAATCCGATTTACTCAAGTCTCATACTTAATTGCAGTTTCCTGAGTAAACAGTCATGTAAAGTAACATGTAAATCCAACTAGGTAAATGATTTTAGAGTTTAGAATTTAGATGCAACTCACATTCAACGTGCATTCTCTTGTCAGTGGTGAGAAGGCCCATCTGTAAAAAATTTACGGAGTAATTAAAAACTCAGAATTTGCACTTCTTCATTATTTTGTAAGAAGAACACACAGATTAGTTCTACAACAGTCGATCCACAAATGCTTATGAAGTGAAGAAGTACATACCCGGTACCTTCCCCTTTGCCTTCTTTAGCATATGGGTTGAAAGTCTTCACAGTGTCCTATAATTCAGAAGGGCGCATTCAATTTTCACGCTTCTTTTATATATGACTTAACACAATTATGATTATAACTTCAACTCACTCTAAGTCCTCCGGTTCCATGGACAACTGGTACAGTTCCATATCTCATTGCATACAACTGATTTAGACCACATGGCTCAAATCTTGATGGCATTAATAGGATATCACAACTGCACATTCAACAATTTCGTGAGCGAGTTTTATTACAATGATTGTTTGTGGAATACACACGCTTATCAGCTATGGATATACCCTGCGGTAATCTGGTGAGAAATGGGAACATTAAACCCAACCCATCCTCGGAATTTATAACTAAATGCTGCTTCAGTCGCCCTCATCCACTCTTCATATTGTTTCTCTCCAGATCCAAGCATAACCTAAACAATAATCTGATGTTTATCTATCCATCAATGGAACTTTCAAAATTTCATTCTTCAATTAAATATTATAATTGCTTACAAATTGAACATCATCTTGTAGCAAGGCTGGAGTTGCAGAGAGTATTATATCGATGCCTTTTTGGTAGTCCAGTCTTCCAATAAATCCAACCTATCACGCATAAGTCAGATATCAGTCGGCTATAGCAAAAGGGAGGATTGTTTTACTGAATTCATCCATCAACAAAAGAATATTTTACCAATGGGCAATCTGGGCGAACCGGAAGACCTAATTTTTTTTGCAGAGCAGTCTTGCACTCTATCTGCAGCCATTAAATCACTGCAATCTAAGTGTCGTTTGAGAAACATTTAAGCATTAAAAAACTTGCAAAAACTACCTTTCCTGAAAGGTCATCGACAGTGTAATGAGAAGCGATATGCTCATCAGAGGAAGGATCCCATTCAGTAACATCAATACCGTTAGTTATCCCTGCATAACCAGTTACCCATGTAGTCATCGTCAAAATAAAAGTGTCGATCAACATTTCATGAATTTTTATGAAAGTAGATTGTAGACAGAAATCTACATACCGTTCAGGACAGATTTTCGGCTTGTCAGTAGCTCATTCATACCATAACCACCATCTGGGGTTGTTATTTCCCAAGAATAACCCTGAATAAAACAACTATGGGACATGAATATATTGATACCCAATTAAAAAACATTAATTGGAAATACAACTAGAAGCAAAATAACACTAATCCATGTGATAAATGCACAAATTATCCAAATCATGAAGAGATCCGTTACCTGGCTAACTGTCAATATCCGATCAGAAGTTACGATTGCGCCTTTTAATATATTAACAGCTTGACCAGTGTCAAGAGCATGTGTCCTTGCCCATGTAGGAAATACCCATTCTAAAGCTCCATAAAATTCCGAAGGCAATCCCAAATTCCCGTAAGTTGCTGCAGGCTCAACTCCCTTCCATTTGCATATAAAGGTTATATTAACTCGTATCATTAAAGAATGATCTTATGCATTTGTGAAATAGTGGAATATATATCCCTAAAACCATGTACCCAATTAGATAATGAAAAGAATCCTACCTGGTGTGAAAGATTATGAATCACAGCAATACTCCGAGCATCCTTATAGATTCCATGTGGACGATACTTTGCTGCCAATAGGCTAATACAGAAAACCAAATGAAATTCAATATTTATAAACAAACTCTCAAGTGTGCATACAGGTTATTCATTATTAGAAATGTCGAGTACAATGTACATAAACAAAAACCACAGATGTTAAAGAGTTGATCGCATACACTGGCACAAGCCCAGCAGGCCAATCATTAGCAAGGAACAAACATTTTTCTCCATACGTAAAACCTCCTAAAGGAAGAACTAAAGGAGCCTCACATGCTGCATGGCATAGTAATGTGAACCGAAACTGCTTAATCAAACAAAGGTAAGAAAATATCGATTATTGTTAATAAAATGATAAATAATTAGTTATGCCAGCATATCATACTTAACTTCCTCAAATAGTACCTGGTTATCTCCAAATGCGCCATACATATCACCATATGGATTTCCAGGACGATGATAGCAAGGGTGGTCCACAAACACCTGAAACCACATTTCAATATTAACTCCAGCAACACTAGTTCTATAAGAGCTAATGTTATGATTTTGATTAGTCATACCCAATCAACACCTTCTCTGTACTCATGAAAGAAATCAACATCCTGGGCCCCACCAAAGCAATAAACCTTAGTTCGGCAATCAAGATCAGTAGTTCCAGCAAACTTTTCATCAGAAGGGCCACCATGCATATATCTTGGAGAGATAACCATTACACGATGTCCACGTGCAGCAAGAGCAATAGGTAAGGAACCACAAACATCACCTAAGCCTCCAGTCTTTGAGTATGGCGACGCCTCAGAAGTAACAAAAACTATGTTGTACGTCACTTCTGTAAGTTTTTCCTTCGTTAAATCATCATCTACAACCTTTTCTTCTTTGTCAGCATGAAAGTTGCTAACTTCGATATCACCTGGGAGTTATCATACATTTTTCTAAATTAATAGCGAAACCGTGCCTACTTGTGGCAAATTAGATTATCATGTAAGTGAAGTTAAGTAGTCTCAATCATCAGTTTCTTGCCAGATTATTTAAACCTGATTACAATCCACATACAGTAAACACCTTTTGCCAAAGCTACATTATTTGTCAAAAGGCACAAAATTTGTTTTGGGTATGAATGAAGCTTCACACGAGTAAACTGATAATCACATTAAACTTGTAACACACGGTTAAAGCTATCTATAATTAGTACAAAATAAACAAACCTCATGAAGCTCAAATGGATCAAAATTTGTAAAAAGCTACGTATATATAAAGTAAGAAAAACGCAGCATACCAGATTGAGGAACTAACTGAAACCCATCAACTGAAGCAGAATTATCTTTCTCACCACCCAATAAAAGTCGATGAATTTCTTCATCTTTATAAGTAAAAAACCATTTTTCTTGAGAATTGTCACTACTCACTCTTAACTTGATACAGTCACTTGTCCTACTATTTTTAGAACAAGAAGAAAACGCGAATTGCCTATTAACACCCCATTTCACTGAGGGCTTATGAGATATATAATGGTTTAATTTGCAAGTGAAAGTAGGATACATTAGCAGAAGAGTCATCATAATGAATGAATGAGAGTGATTTGTGAATGTATGTGTTTAGAGAAAAAGAAAGAACAAAAAAGTTAGAAATAATCTTTTATATAATAAAAGAATTACATCATTTCGGAGTGTTTTTGCAAAACCCTTCTCATTGAAAAAAAAATTAGACCAATAGGAGAGCTCGATTTTGCCACGTAGGCGAAATCGAGCAATATGATTGGTCAATAAAAAGTCAAAATTAAATTGATTTTGGTCAAACTTAATAAATTTGGTGGAGAAATTTGGTTAAGAAAAAAAATGCATAAAAATATAAGTGTCAAATTTATGAAAACAAAAACTTAAAAGAAGAGGAAGTAATTAATAAAACTTTAGTGGTTGAATTTTACATAAAATATATGGAGTTAAGTGCAAAATTACAAGTTTCCATGTTTTTTAATAAATTTCGAAAAAACACAAATAACCCCTTACACTTTATATCCCTTATACTTTATAATATGAACTTTGTTAAAAATGACATGAGTATTAATATTAGTTTCAGACTTTCATCTATTTAAATTACAAAATTTTGTAAATAGGCAAATTCGTTTTAATATTGTTAGTTGTAGACTTTCATCCATTATAATATTTTTTTAAATAAGGACTCATGTTATTCTATTTAAAAGTTTAATTTATGCGTACACGGGTCTGAATATTAAATACGGCTAAATTATTTGTAACGGGAATATGAATATCAAATGGTAAGCACGAGTTACTGTGATATGAAAATAAATATACGCGATTCTACTTATAACAACGACTCATGAAATTTTTATTTAAAATATATATTTGAATATCCATAAAAACATTTTAAAAACTTTACGAAGCATATTTTAACTTCATTAACGCTCATTATGTGCTATTAAACTCACACATTTTGTACAACATGATATCAATAGTTAAAGTTAAACAATAACATCAACATCAACCTCAGCATGTCTGCCAGTTAAAAATATTATACAAATCTAATTATTAAAAAAAAAAAAAAAAAAAAAAAAAAAAAAAAAAAAAAAAAAACAAACAAACAAACAAACACATGGGTTACATAAGTATTAGTATTATTTAGACTTTCATCAATTAGAATATTTTTAAATGAGTAATATTGTTAGTTTAAGACTTTCATCCATTAGAATATTTTTTTAAATAAGGACTCATGTTATTCTATTAAAAGTTTAATTTAAGCGTACACGGGTTTGAATATTAAATACGGCTAAATTATTAGGACGGGAATATATATATCAAATGGTAAGCACGAGTTACGGTGTTATGAAAATAAATACACGCGATTCTACTTATAACAACGACTCATGAAATTGTTACTTAAAATTTATATATGAATATCCATAAAAACATTTTAAAAACTTTACGGAGCATATTTTAACTTCATTAACGCTCATTATGTGCTATTAAACCCGCACCTTTTGTACAACATGATATTAATAGTTAAAGTTAAACAATAACATCAACATCAACCTCAGCATGTCTGTCAGTTAAAAACGTTATACAAAGCTAATTTACTCATTTTGATAAGTGATATGCTCTATTAGGCTCCACCTTCTATTTTTTATTACTTTAGCAGAAAGTGTATTGTGCGTGTTGTTAAGTCCGAAAGAAATGAAGAAAAAAAAGTGTATGTTTTGTGCCAATAGTTTCGAGAATTAGCTGATTGATGTTTCTTTCAGGATGTTTTATATACCAGTTGGTCCTTATGCGTTGTTTGTTCGAACTTGACACATTAAGAGATTGGGAATACAAGTTCATCACCAAGTACGCTAAAGTTGTAACCATAAAACCCCCGAAACTACACCTGATGCATCAACTACGAATTTACTTTGAAGGTTACTTAGAACATATATTTGATATAATAATTTGCTTATATGGTATATGTGTTTATTGAATTTTAAAATCAAATTGTCTCTTGAATTTTCATATACTCAAACGGCTAACTTACATAATCCCAAGTTAACGTTATATAAATGTCTTTGTCTCAGGCACTGATATGTGTTGTATTAACTTTATTCCAAAGTTGCAAATAATAATAATAATAATAATAATAATAATAATAATAATAATAATAATAATAATAAAATAAAATAAAATAAAATAAAATAAAATCTCACAAGTATTTGATGAGTTAATTGCCTTTGAATTCGTTGTAATATACAATAATGATGATCTAGAAAGGGATGTAACTGATGTGACTCCTTCACTTGAAAATCTGCTGCGAAAAGAATGAGTCGGTTTACTAAAGTAAGACTTGCTTAAGTTATTGGAGTTTAGGACTGTTATTTTCTACTAATTATAGTACGTTTTTAAAGAGTTTTGGGACCGTCTTGATAGTTAGATTCAGTGGTGATTAGGATTGTTTTAATGGCTGTCTTAATAGTTATTAAAGGGTTTTTATGACTGTTTTAATTGCAGAATTCAAGGTGTTTGGGACTGTTTTTAATAGTTTAATTGATGGGTGCTTGAAACTGCCTTTATAGCTGAATTCAAGGGTGTCTAAGACTATTTCAATTGCTAATTTTAGGGGTGTTTGGAACTGTAATAATAGCCGAATACAGGGGTGTTGCGACTGTTTTTAATAGGCATTGTTATTGCAAAATAAATTTGACTTATACTAAATTAATAGATGTAAAGTTCAAAACATTTTAAGACAATATATTCGGTATTAAATACATGATAAAAAAATTTTATGTCAAAACCCCGTGCGTGCACGGGTATTATAACTAGTATACTCAAGTAAAGGATCATGGTTAACTTGTTGCTTTCTAAAATAAATTTATATGCTTTCCTTGCGCAACAATCAATAACGTGTCAAGTGTCAGTATACTAAATGTGAACTTGAAGACAGTAAAGAAGTGTACACGACACTTGCCTAAAGCTAAGCCTCATTCATACAGCTAACGAGGGTTGAGTTAAAAGTCATGGTTTCTTTAGTTCATATAGCGTTGTTGTGGTGGGACATATATGATTATGGGTTCGTTATCACTTTAATAACTAAGTTCATGGATCCATTGAGTATTACTTGGTGTACATTTTCGGTGTTAAACCCATTAAATAATGTACTTTATTCTATGTCGTGATCACGTGTTTTATATATAACTAATGACCAAAGAAATAGTTAAGGTTGATAATCAAAGCAAACATTGAGAAGTATGAATTATTAAACGTAAAAATAGATAAGCCCTATATATGTGTTTGATGCTTAGAAAACTTATATGATGTATAAGATAAAGAATGTTGCATCTTACGTATGTCGTCGTTGTCTTAGCAATAGAGATGTTGTCGTTAATCATCATCCCGAATTATGATGCAAACATCATAAGGAACCGGTTAGAAGGGGACTCCAGGCGAAAGCTTCAAAATCTACCATCGTACGATCAAATCAACACTTCTTTGAGCTAAACATGCAACAAGAGTTATTTGAACTTATGATCTACGTACATGTCTTGTAATCTGGTCAACCTATTTGGGCTCCATATCACTGAAACTCGTGTGATACATGTACTTTCAGTTTTTGTTCTAATATGGTCGAATTTTTACCGGCTACTTTTGTGTATTTTAGGCCTCACATAAACTAATATCCAAACACCCTAGTTACTCATATGCGTTGTTTCAAACACCCCTTCTTCAACCTTTATCACTGGCTCACCGCTACCAACCCACACCCTCCCCCCCCAACCTCCCCCCTTGCATAATCTTCGAAAATGTTTATAGGGCTAAGGGCTAATGGGTGGTGGTGATGGCAAAGGCAATGGTTGTAAGTTACAGGGTGATGGTCATGGTGGTACCACGTGGTTGTTGATGGTCACCGTAGTTATAGCAAAGATATATAGTTTTTCGGGTACACGCCTATTTTATGACTTAAACCAATATATAACGCCACAAGTGCCACATATAACTTGATGACTTTTGCCGGTAAAACAATTTTTCATGTATTATATTAGCACGAATATGAAAGTTTAGGGCTATGTTTGGCGCGGAGCTTTTTGGGGCGATGAGCGATGAGCGGCAAGCAATGAGCTTTTTGATTTTTATTGTTCGTTTAGAAAAGGAGCGGTGAGCTTTACTATTTTTTAGGAATGCTCATTTTTTCAATGCTTCTTTAAGAAGCTGTGAGCGGTGAGCTGTGGCTATTGCTCACAACTACTGTTCATTGTTACAGCTCACAGCTCACTGCTACTTTTACCAAACACACCCTAGGTATCATACAAGTAGTTTTTTTAGAGAAAAAGTCACAAATAACTAATATTGTATGATGTTATTCGAGTATCTAGTCACTTTTTTACTATGCCAATTTGATGTTCTTGAAAATGAATCCTAAAACTTTATCCTCGATAAGTTATAAGAGCTAGAATATTGAAAGGGAAAACTTTGGCCTAAAGTGAATGTTGAATGATAAAAAGATTTTTCAAAAAGTAGTTTAAGTTATATTAAAAGTAAATGTAAAGTGTGGTGATGTATGGTTCCGATGGATATCATCCTTGCTCTTTATATAAGAGGTCTAAGGATCAATCCCTTGAATCCAACTGTTACACATTTTATATTTTACTTTCAATTCCTTATAATTCAACTATACCTTACTCATGTTTTACTTTCAATTCTTTTTAATTCAATTATCCCTTCTCATATTTTACTTTCAATTCTTTTTAATTCAACTATACCTTATTGTCTTTTTAAAAATGACTATATTGATACTCACTTCAACTATGACTGAAAGAACATAAACACAATTTAAACTTAAATTACACCACAGGTGTGTGAATGGGTGAAAATGAGCCGTTCATGAAAAGCTTGAGACCGGATCATTAAAAATCTCGAACGCTGAGCCTAGACGAGCTCAAGCCTAAGTTTCAGCTCATTTATTAATCGAGCTCGAGCTTTACATGCGAAGCTCGTTGGGCTCGCGAGCCTAAATGACCCTATGATATTTTAAGTATTAAACATATATAAACGTTATGCATTTGTATTATAGGTGAACTTATAAATGAGCTCAAAATAGATATATTATGAGCCGAGCTCAAGCCAAGCTTCAACATTTTATTACCAAATCGTATAAACGAGCCGAGCTCGAACCGAACCTGGGCCTGTATAACATACCACAAGCCGAGCTCGAGCTTAAAAAATAAGGCTCAAAACGAGCCGAGCTGAGCTCAAGCTTTTTAAAACTTAAACTAGCCGAGCCACTCTGGTGGCTCGAGCTTGGCTCGGCTCATTTCCAATCCGGCGGTGAATTTTTTGGGTAAAGGGGAGTAATCTTGCACCCTGGTAAATATAATCCGGCGGTGAATGATACACTAAGGGTGCATTTGGTATGATCATGGATTAGAATAGAATTTAGATTTGGTATAGATTGAAAGAAATAAAAATTGATTGATAGTATTAATGTTGTTTGTTTTGTAAAATGTAATTGAGAATTGATTTTTATTTAATATTATTATATAATAAAAGGGGATATCTTGCTACAATTTTTGTAGCTAATTGGCTACAATCCTTCACAAAAATATACATACAATGAATCATGGACCCACAAAAAAGAATCAGGGACCAACAAAAATAAACAGGGACCCACAGTTTTTAGCACAAAATTGTAGCCAATTGGCTATAATTAATTGTAGCTAACATATTCCCTAATAAAAAGGGTTCACTCAGTTATATCATAATATTTGTTGTGAGATAAAATACATTAATGATGAAAGGACAACTTGAGTAAGGGCCCGTTTGATTTGTAGCCGGGTTTAGGATTTAGATTTAGGGGCAGTTTGGTTTTAGGGTTTAGGTTAAATGGAATGGACTCAAAGTAAATTAAATTGTTTGTTTAGCATCCATAGGTTTTGAAAATAGGACTCACCCCCTTGTTTGAGGGGTTCTAGAAAACCCAATAAGGATGGCAACTTTTCTAACAATTCTTTCCCACTCGTTATTTTTTCATTTCCCTCCTTTTGTACTTTTGTCTTTATGTACTAATGACCTTTTTTTTTTGTTGTCTGCATGTGATAAATTAAAAAGCCATGCCTAAGTATAAAGAAACCAAACAACAAGTTTTCAAATAGTATAATCTAATCCTAAACCTCTCATTTATTAATCCACGCATACAGTAAATCCCTACCTTATACCAAACGGGCCCTTAGATTTGGATTAGGATTTAATGTAAGAAATATAAAATATATTATAAAATAAAAATATATTGTAAAAATATAAAAAGATGTGTGTATGTGTGAGAGAGAAAGAGAGTTATATTATTAAAAGAGTGTGTGTGAGAGAACTCACCCTACTCCCCATCTTTAGGTTTTGTGGGCCCAATCTCACTATTTGAATTCTAAACTCTCTACTAAACAAAAAAAATTAAAACCAAAACCAAATCCCAATCCAAAATCCGCATAACAAACGGGCCCTAAGAATAAAAAAAAAAAGAAGGAAAAGGACAAAAATGGGAAGAGAATGGTTCAATACCTACGTATTTAATTTGGATTCATCAAAAAGCCATATCAATGGGTGTCATCCACTCTTTCCACACCCATTAACCTAAAACAAACAATTTTTTTTTCTTTGATTCAATTCCCCAAAGCCAAATACCCTATACCAAAGGGGCCTTAGGTTAAAGTGTGGTATGTATATTTAAGTGTATAAACTAGGGCTGAGCATCGGGTCGGAACCGACCCGAACCGACCCGAAAAAACCGAGAACCGAATTTCATGAAAAACCGGAACCGAAACCGAACCGACGGGCCGTCGGGTCGGTTCGGTTTTCGTCGGTTCGGTTCGGTTTTGTCGGTCTACGTGTATTTTGGCATGTTTTTTGTCGGTTTTGGGCCGAACCGGACCGAACCGAACCGACCCGAAACCGAATTTTATGAAAGACCGGAACCGAAACCGAACCGACGGGCCGTCGGTCCGGTTCGGTTTTCGTCGGTTCGGTCGGTTTCGTCGGTCCAGTTCGGAACCGAAACCGAACCGACGGGCCGTCGGTCCGGTTCGGTCGGTTTCGTCGGTCCAGTTCGGTTTTAAACCTTCGGTGCTCAGCCCTAGTATAAACTATAAAAAGAGGAAGCTAAGTAGGATTTGTTGATTGAGAAAGTGAAGTGAAAGTGTCAAAGAATTAAAAGTCAAAGGAAAAAGAAAACCAAATATGTTCCAAGAAAAGTACGGAGTAACAAAACAAGTACATTACAACAACACTTGTTGTTGTGACGTTTGTTCTAATTTACACACACACACAAACACTTTGACTACGTGTTCCTCGTACCACACAAAAACAACAACAACAAGAAGAAAAACAAGTCATCAAATTCACAGTTTAACAAGTAACCACCATGTTTTCACCCAACCAACATCAACAGCAGCAGCAGCAGCCACAGGTATCACCCCTTTTCTTTAGGGCTCACATTTCTTTTTCTTCAATTCGTGTTTCTCATTTCAATTGCTTATTATCTAATTTCAATTGATTGTCTATTTATAATTCGAATTGGGGTTTCAATAAATTTAATTGTTACCACAAAATGTCCATTACATAAATTGGTCACACCTTCATCACCTTCACGCGTGGTGGTGTGGTACCTTCACGCGTTATATACGAAATGACCGTTTGAGACATTTTTAAATATTTTTATTTATCTCTAAATTCCTCTTCTTCATTTTAATTCACACTTTCAAAGCACATTCTTTCTCATTATCCAAATACATATTTCAAAGCACATTTTTTACATCTTCGGATGAACAAGTAGTTAATAGTAGGAACTTGTCATTTTTAATAAGTGCCGCCTTGTTTATTAAGAATAGACAAAAAGGTGAAAGTTCGCCTAGTACAAGAAACATCGTATGTCATTTTTAATTTTTTAATGTAATGTTTTCACTTATGAATAAATGTTTAGTTTACGAGTAGCATTGATTGTGGGTTTGGTGACCATAACACCTAGTCTAATTGTTACGAGTTTAAGCTTTGAATTTCTCAAGCAAGCAGCGTTGATGCATGCTAATTAACTTGCTAATCAAACTAGAAAATCTTGATTACTATAAGACTTGGGGTATATAATTTGATAGCTCAATGTTTCATTTATATAAGTATGGCCCTTTTTCTCTGATTTTATAATCTTTACTAATGTCACACTTACATTTTACTTATTTTTACAAATATGGTTTTCTAATTTCAGATGCCAATTCATGCAAATATGTTAAATGTACAAGTTCCGCCACAAGTCAACTATGTTGGTCAGAATGACGCGTCTTATGCTGCTATGAATGGAGTGCCACACAATCCAACAGTTTTATAGATCGGAAAAAATGGAGCCATAGGGAATAGGGAAAGTGAGATGTTGGGGATGAGGAAGTGGGGTACCCAAGAGTTTATAAATAATTTATTAAATTAGTTATAATATATAAATTTTAATAATACTTGTAACATTTTACTATCTACTGTGTCTATATAGCATAATAACTCTATTGATATCTTTATAATATTTACAACGTAAAACGAATGGAACATTGGAACTTGCGATGCTTACAACGTACATAGTTAAGAAAACAGTATTCATTGGTATCTTTATAATATTTACAGTAACCATTGAGCTTTTTTCATTGACATGAATTTCGAACATTTACAAACTTAGTGAGTTACAAAAATGTTTAGAGACGAAAAAATGTGCTGCTATCTTTTTTCTATCACAAAACCTTGAAATATTTCTATAGCATATTTCCTTAATATAAATACTTTTTCCTCATCGAAAACTTCTATTTTTTTAGTGGTAATCTAGTCTATTATATTTTGTTGTTGAACTTTTTACGTACTCCTTTTACGAAGAAATTTTTTTTGCCCCCCATGTTCAGTTTTTCTGGCTCCGCCACTGAACACAAGTTAAACTTAAATTACACCACAGGTGTGTGAATGGGGTGGAAATGAGCCGCTCATGAAAAGCTTGAGACCAGATCATTAAAAATCTCGAACGCTGAGCCTAGACGAGCTCGAGCCTAAGTTTCAGCTCATTTATTAATCGAGCTCGAGCTTTACATGCGAAGCTCGTTGGGCTCGCGAGCCTAAATGACCCTATGATATTTTAAGTATTAAACATATATAAACGTTATGCATTTGTATTATAGGCGAACTTATAAACGAGCTCAAAATAGATATATTATGAGCCGAGCTCAAGCCAAGCTTCAACATTTTATTACCAAATCGTATAAACGAGCCGAGCTCGAACCGAACATGGGCCTGTATAACATACCACAAGCCGAGCTCGAGCTTAAAAAATAAGGCTCAAAACGAGCCGAGCCGACCTCGAGCTTTTTAAAACTTAAACTAGCCGAGCCACTCTGGTGGCTCGAGCTTGGCTCGGCTCATTTCCAATCCGGCGGTGAATTTTTTGGATAAAGGGGAGTAATCTTGCACCCTGGTAAATATAATCCGGCGGTGAATGATACACTAAGGGTGCGTTTGGTATGATCATGGATTAGAATAGAATTTAGATTTGGTATAGATTGAAAGAAATAAAAATTGATTGATATTATTAATGTTGTTTGTTTTGTAAAATGTAATTGAGAATTGATTTTTATTTAATATTATTATATAATAAAAGGGGAGTTGCTACAATTTTTGTAGCTAATTGGCTACAATCCTTCACAAAAATATACATACAATGAATCATGGACCTACAAAAAAGAATCAGGGACCAACAAAAATAAACAGGGACCCACAGTTTTTAGCACAAAATTGTAGCCAATTAGCTATAATTAATTGTAGCTAACATATTCCCTAATAAAAAGGGTTCACTCAGTTATATCATAATATTTGTTGTGAGATAAAATACATTAATGATGAAAAGACAACTTGAGTAAGGGCCCGTTTGATTTGTAGCCGGGTTTAGGATTTAGATTTAGATTTGGATTATGATTTAATATAAGAAAGATAAAATATATTATAAAATAAAAATATATTGTAAAAATATAAAAAGATGTGTGTATGTGTGAAAGAGAAAGAGAGTTATATTATTAAAAGAGTGTGTGTGAGAGAACTCACCCTACTCCCCATCTTTAGTTTTTGTGGGCTCATTTTCACTATTTGAATTCTAAACTCTCTACTAAACAAAAAAATTTAAAACTAAAACCAAATCCCAATCCAAAATCCGCATAATAAACGGGCCCTAAAAATTAAAAAAAAAAAAAAAAAAAAAAAAAAAAAAAAAAAAAAAAAAAAAGAAAAAAAAAAAAGAGGAAAAGGACAAAAATGGGAAGAGAATGGTTCAATACCTACATATTTCATTTGGATTCATCAAAAAGCCATATCAATGGGTGTCATCCACTCTTTCCACACCCATTAACCTAAAACAAACAATTTTTTTTCTTTGATTAAATTCCCCAAAGCCAAATACCCTATACCAAAGGGGCCTTTAAGTTAAAGTGTGGTATGTATATTTTTAAGTGTATAAAAAGAGGAAGCTAAGTAGGATTTGTTGATTGAGAAAGTGAAGAAGTGAAAGTGTCAAAGAATTAAAAGTCAAAGGGAAAAAAAAAACCCAAATACAGTATGTTCCAAGAAAAGTACGGAGTAACAAAACAAGTACAACAACACTTGTTGTTGTGACGTTTGTTCTAATTTACACACACACACACACAAACACTTTGACTACGTGTTCCTCGTACCGCCCAAAAACAACAACAAGAACAAGTCATCAAAATTCACAGTTTAACAAGTAACCAAACATGTTTTCACCCAATAACCAACAACATCCTCAACAACAGCCACAGGTATCACCCCTTTTCTTTAGGGCTCACATTTCTTCTTCTTCTTCAATTCGTGTTTCTCATTTCAATTGCTTATTATCTAATTTCAATTGATTGTCTATTTATAATTCGAATTGGGGTTTCAATAAATTTAATTGTTACCACAAAATGTCCATTACAAAAAGGGAAATGGTCACACCTTCATCACCTTCACGCGTGGTGGTGTGGTACCTTCACGCGTTATATACAAAATGACCGTTTGAGACTTTTTTTAATTTTTTTTTTATTTACCTATAATTACCTCTTCTTCATTTTAATTCACACTTTCAAAGCACATTCTTTCTCAGTATCCAAATACATATTTCAAAGCACATTTTTTACATCTTCGGATGAACAAGTAGTTAATAGTAGGAACTTGTCATTTTTAATAAGTGCTGCCTTGTTTATTAAGAATAGACGAAAAGGTGAAAGTTCGCCAAGTACAATAAACATCGTATGTCATTTTTAATTTTTTAATGTAANTTCAAAGCACATTCTTTCTCAGTATCCAAATACATATTTCAAAGCACATTTTTTACATCTTCGGATGAACAAGTAGTTAATAGTAGGAACTTGTCATTTTTAATAAGTGCTGCCTTGTTTATTAAGAATAGACGAAAAGGTGAAAGTTCGCCAAGTACAATAAACATCGTATGTCATTTTTAATTTTTTAATGTAATGTTTTCACTTATGAATAGAAGTTTAGTTTACGAGGAGCGTTGATGGTGCGTTTGGTTGTTACAAGTTTAAGCTTTGAATTTCTCAAGCAAGCAGCGTTGATGCATGCTAATTAACTTGCTAATCAAACTAGAAAATCTTGATAACTATAAGACTTGGGGTATATAATTTGATAGCTCAATGTTTCATTTATATAAGTATGGCCCTTTTGCTCTGATTTTATAATCTTTACTAATGTCACGCTTACGTTTTACTTATTTTTACAAATATGGTTTTCTAATCTCAGATGCCGATTCATGCAAATATGTTAAATGTACAAGTTCCGCCACAAGTCAACTATGTTGGTCAGAATGACGCGTCTTATGCTGCTATGAATGGAGTGCCACACAATCCATTATCTCAGGCAGAATCGCTTGTCCATTCTTCAAAGGTTGTTATAGGCATTTAGATCACTAATACTTTATTTCCAATTATTATGTGTATCTTCCGATAATAAGACTAATGCTGATTGTTAATCTTGCAGAAACTTGAGAATGAATTGTTGGTGCTAGGACAGAACGTTAAGCATCATGAAGATAACCTTGTACATTTAACGGCTTGTATAAACAGCTTAAATGACCAGATCAATGATATGCAAGGTACATTTAAGAGTTCATAAACCGATACATGTGTTTAGCATTTCCGTTATCATATATGTGAGATTTATATATATCATATCATGTAAATTTTTAGTTATTCTTGGAAAAAATAATTCATCAAGCACACCTATGCCAGTGGATGGGGAAGATCGCTCTCACAAGCAGAATCAGAAGGAAACCGTCGAACATATAATGCAGCATGAGAAATCAGCTGCTGGCGTTGTATGCCAACTGAAACATCATCATGCTGATCTGGCTTCTTCTACCAACGATGTCTTAGGTGTTGTTGCTACTCTTGGAAAAGTTAACGATGACAATGTCAGCAGGTTGCTTCCATTCATAAATCATTTCTATATACATTTTATAGCCATTATAGTTTTACCTTACGGCACTTAGATTGTTGCTGCTATCATTAAACTTTGAGATACGTACAAGTAGGTAAACAAAAACACAAAAACTGATTGTTGCTTCTTAAAAGTCACATGAACCAGTTAATCACTGGCAAAACTCACATCCAAACACCCCTTTAAGTTTATTATCTTCCATTTTGAATACTTTGTTGAGTGCAATATTCTTATTTATCTAATCTTAACATGCATTCAATTTCAAACTCTTCGGGAGACCAGGATTCTATCGGAATACCTTGGGCTAGACACTATGTTAGCACTAGTTTGCACTACATATAAAGGTGTTGAAGCTCTGGAAAGTTATGACAAAGAAGGTCTTGTATGTAAAAACTCAGGACTTCATGGGCTTGCAGCTTCAGTCGAAAGGACCATAGATGGACGATTCAATGTGTTCTGTCTTGAAAATTTGAGGTTTGTGTTTCCTATCATCTAGTCCACCATCCAATGGAATTATCATTCTTCATATATCATCTAATTTGTGTGCCTTTCTTTTTTTTGGTTATCTGAGATGGTTTCAGACCGTACGTTGGTGAATTTATACCTGATGACCCGCAAAGGAGGCTTGCTCTTGTGAAACCCAAGTTACCAAATGGTGTGACTCCTGATGGGTTTCTCGGGTTTGCTGTAAATATGATCAATGTTGACTTTGCACATCTGTCTTCTCTCACTAGCGATGGACATGGAATAAGAGAGACTCTTTTCTATACTCTCTTCTCAAGGTTGCAAGTTTACAAAACGAGAGCACACATGCTTCAGGCCCTCCCTTTTTTATCTGATGGAGCCATTTCACTTGATGGTGGGATAATAAGGAGCAATGGTATATTTGTTATTGGCACTTGGTAAGAAATAAATACTCCCAGAAAATTTTTGAACCTGTTGTGTAATTGTTACACATTCTTACTCACCTCGCACTATTAGTTAAAGTCTCACACCTTATTTGCTTACAAAAAATGCCAGGTTTCTAATGATTATATTAAGATATAACAACAAATGCCCTGTCTTTTTGCTTTAGATGAAAATAATATAGCACATTTCATAATATCGACAGCAAGTTTACGCCTAATTATTGAAATTTCCTACCCACGATAACTTTGATTGATGACAAATCCCCAAAAAAACTTGAAATAAAATAAAAATGGAGTAATCTTTGAATTTGGCGATAGTGGAATATCTGAAGCTGAATGGTTAATTCTGGTCTCATGAAGACTTTCTGTGGATTGATTGCAGTCCATGATTGCGAAGCCTGTAAAATTGTGTAATTTTCTTTTTTCAAACTTATTGTAATGATATCTTACTGTTGAAGTTAATCAAATAATTTATCTGATGTTGCAGCAGGGATGAGATGGATGTTAAATTTGGAATAAGCTCTTGTCTACCAGAGAACTTAGTTGATATTGAAAAGAAAATGAAGGAATTGAAATGGAAAAGGGATTCAACGCTGGAAGAACTGAAGCAAGGAGAGCAAACTTTAAAACATGTGAGGTACACTTTTGAAGTTAAGAGGCAAGAGTTCTTTAGGTTCATGGCTCAAAGCTCACCATATGCTATGCAGGTAAATTACCGTAATCCTAGTCCAAATTTGATATCCAAAAGTAAATTGTGTGTAGCACACGTTGTTCCCTCAAGACTTATGATTTGTTTATGTGCTTTGTCATTCGTGGACGATTACTGATATTTGTGTTGTGATAATAATGCAGTATTCAATTCCAGCTACTCCAAGGAGACCGACACCTAGATGATACGTGTTTTCAGCTGAAGATTCTAGTTTAAGGTTCAAATAATACTTAGGTTATGTAAGAGACTGCGTTCTTGTGTGATGAATAGCAGAAACTAAAGTGCGTGTTTAGTTTGTTGTTGCCCAGCTTACAACTGTTGTAGTGTTTTCGGTTGTGGATGTGCATTCTGTACATTTTTCTGGGCTTTAGAATTAAGTTCCTCTTATTATAGAAATATCATTTTCCTACTAGGGCAATGCTACACACATCCTCTAGTAGATATTTTCTTACTACAAACCCCTATGTTACTATTTCAACTACTATCAAATTCAAGATTGACCTAGCCTCTTTATGTAGTCATTCTATCCATGATAGCTTGAACCTTACAAGTATGGAAAGTAAACATTTATTTTGTAGAACATATGTTAGGCCTTATCAAAAAAGCAACTATTCCCACATCTTAATGAGGAACTTATAGGGTATATAACTGAAAAAATATTATGCAAACATAGTAGGAAAACAGATATATTCCAACTACAAAACTCTAAGTTACTATTGCACCTGCTATAAAGTTGAAGATTGATCTCTTTAAGCAGTCTTAAACATGTGAGAAGTAAACATTTATTTTGTAGCACATATAAGACCAACTATTCTCACAAATTTAATGAGATTTTTTAGTGTATATAACTGAAGAAATAAATAATAACTATAAATACATGCAAATGGCAACTTAAAAATGATAACAAAAAAATAAGGTCCTACCGAGACTTGAACTCGGGTTACTGGATTCAGAGTCCAATGTCCTAACCGCTAGACCATAGGACCATTTGTGACAATCTACATGTTCCAATATATATATACAAGTAATAACATGAAAAAACATGATAAGATGAAAGACTCATTGGTAAAATTTTGTTTTACATCCTAAACTATTTTTATAAACATTAAAAAACATCACAATCAAATTGCGGCTTATAAAACTGATTGTAACTTTCGATGAACACAACATTTGTTAGACAGACATGGTGTTCTGGCTCACTTTTACTCTGTTATTTAGTAAACGCAAAATCAAGAAAATACATTATTTGCATAACAATATTTTATACGAGTAGCATGACTTTGTTTACATGATTCGACAACATTTATTTGTATAATACAATTTCATACGCTAACCAAATAAGACTTCCATCTTCTAGATGATAAAAGTCTATATTGATAACCAAACATTTTTTCTACTAAAATTTAAACATTGAATTTGTTGGCAATGCCATTGTTATACACAAAGTGCAGATCTAAAATCATCATCTAGAGGTTATGCTTTCAAACCATTTCCCACAATGTTAAGGGTCTTGTGCCAAACGTCGCCATACCCTTGTTTCGAAAAAAAATGTTTCCCTACACCTTGTCCAACGTTATGGTTTCAACGTTGCACCAACAACTCAACAATGTGGTGATGGCGTGTATGCGGTATTTTGGGTCCTTTTTAGTGACCTAGATTTTAAGTGTTACAAATGCGGTTAAAATATATATACTTCGGTGCTTTTTGATGTTATGCTAGGCCAAATCTTTCACGACTTTGGTGTTATTCATGACTAGATTCCAAACAAACAAGTATCATTTCTACATTCGTTAACGTACTTGTAACTCTTTTTAATTCGTACAAGCATTAGTTTTGTTGGCTTGTTCACACTCATGGATTTTGTGATGACAATTGAAGTATAGTGTGAGAACCCAATACGTCCACCTCCTCCTCAACACTTGGATATTTTGTTTTCGATGGACAATGTGAATGTACCCTTTAAGATGCATAAAGTACACTAAAGATTCAGATTCTAAAGACAATAACTAGTGTCCAATCACAATTTTAATATTTTGTGATTCAAAATCAATATATATTCTAAAAATCGGATAAATACACGAACACAAAACTCTCCATTTCTGATAATTTTTTTATTCAGAATCATTTATATAATAAAACAAAACCCCTATTGGGAATTTTCCATTTCAAAAAAATCAATTCATACCTTATTTAGTAATAATTGTATTTAAAAAAAATTATTTTCTTATTAGGTAACATTTTATATTTATCAATAACACAAGTAGAAGATAAATACAAAAAATATAGATAAGATACAATTAACATAAGTAGAAGATAAATGCAACAAATATAGATAAGATGCAATTAATAATATGATTAAAATTTTTAAATAATATATCTTTAATAATAAAAAACTATAATTAAACATTATAAATCAAACAAAACAAAGATTAAATTATTTATTTTTTAATAAATAAGAATATATGATTCAAAAAATTTTAAAAAACCCGCGCGTGCGCAAGTATTATAACTAGTCTATAATAAAAATAAAATGATAAATTATCTTAAAAATACTCCAACTAATCTTTCTCCATCTATAAAATGTCATATGTGTATTTTTACTTGATTTTCTCTCATCTCATTCTCTAATAACTTTTTCAAGTGTTCTATTTTTGAAAATTTTAAAGGTCTGAACGAAATTACATAATAATTCATTTCGAGAAAGAATGTTATATATAAAGTGTCAACGTTTATAAAATATAATGCAATTAGTTATCTAAACGTTCAATATATTACTTTTTAGATATTTTTTCATCCAAATACTTTTTTCTCCGTGAAAAATTATAAGACAAATTTTGAGGCTCTTAAAATTTTTGAGACCTTGAGCGGTCGTCTATTTTGCACACCCTTCAAAGATGGTTCTGTGTCCTAGTTATATGACTAAAAATATAAGTAACAAAATTTTGTAGAATGATTTAACGGCGCTCATAATATAAACATGACCTAAAAATACCCGTCATTAGATTTTTTATGCATAAAGTCGGCAACGTTAGAAACTGCTTCTATTTTATTTGGAAAAAAAAAATGAGTATGGTTTCTTGTGTGGTGACAAATTGATAGATAGATTGATTGATTTTGGAATATTGTAACTAGTAAGTAAACCATGACAAGTAACTTATCTTCTAGAAAAAGGATTTATTTTATTTATTTATAGTACATGACACAAAAAGCTGCTGTAATTTATCATCAAATTCATTCCCTTTTACCACATTAGTCAACTTTCTGTTTTAAGTCCTTACCAAATTATCTAATCTTTGTCACATACTATTTAAATTAAATAAAAAAGAAGATTATCTTCTAGAATCCAAATATTATTGACCCACAAATATTCCAACCTTCATCTTCTTTCTTTCACCTTAAAAAAAAAAAACATTTCTTGTTGTTTCTCATGTTTTCCGACCACCATTCCTTAAACAACCACCATTTCTCCTAAAAAAAATTTTTTTTAACCTTTTTTTCTTTTTTGTTTAGGCCTGCTTTTATTCCTTAATACCCACAAAACTTTTCTTAAAAAGATTCAATCTTTTTTTTAATCTTGTTTGTTATTGGGTTTATTTAAGTTAATAACAATGGCAGTTGCTGCTGTTTTAAGATCAAAGTCACCAAGAACCACAGCTTATTTATCATCACTTAAGTACTTAATACTAACTCATGATTTGCACACTTGTTCCAGACCCATGTTAGCCAAATTAGATAATGATTATGTTCCTCATCATAAGGGTTATGGTTTTTTAAAAAGTACTAATATGTTTGGTGGTAGTGTTGGTGGTGGTGACCCACCTGAGGTCTGGCAACCTGCTGGTGATGGTGTTAAGATTGTTCCCTTGCCCGGGGCGAAATATTTTGTGATTCAAAATCAATATATATTCTAAAAATCGGATAAATACACGAACACAAAACTCTCCATTTCTGATTATCTTTTTATTCAGAATCTATAATAAAAATAAAATGATAAATTATCTTAAAAATACTCCAACTAATCTTTCTCCATCTATAAAATGTCATATGTGTATTTTTACTTGATTTTCTCTCATCTCATTCTCTAATAACTTTTTCAAGTGTTCTATTTTTGAAAATTTTAAAGGTCTGAACGAAATTACATAATAATTCATTTCGAGAAAGAATGTTATATATAAAGTGTCAACGATTATAAAATATAATGTAATTAATTATCTAAACGTTCAATATATTACTTTTTAGATATTTTTTCATCCAAATACTTTTTTCTCCGTGAAAAATTATAAGACAAATTTTGAGGCTCTTAAAATTTTTGAGACTTTGAGCGGTCGTTTATTTTGCACACCCTTCAAAGATGGTTCTGTGCCCTAGTTATATGACTAAAAATATAAGTAACAAAATTTTGTAGAATGATTTAACGACGCTCATAATATAAACATGGCCTAAAAATACCCGTCATTAGATTTTTTATGCATAAAGTCGGCAACGTTAGAAACTGCTTCTATTTTATTTGGAAAAAAAATGAGTATGGTTTCTTGTGTGGTGACAAATTGATAGATAGATTGATTGATTTTGGAATATTGTACGTGGTAAGTAAACCATGGCAAGTAACTTATCTTCTAGAAAAAGGATTTATTTTATTTATTTATACTTGTACATGACACAAAAAGCTGCTGAAATTTTATCATCAAATTCATTCCCTTTTACCACATTTGTCAACTTTCTGTTTTAAGTCCTTACCAAATTATCTAATCTTTGTCACATATATTTAATTTAAATTATAAATAAAATAAAGATTATCTTCTAGAATCCAAATATTATTGACCCACAAATATTCCAACCTTCATCTTCTTTCTTTCACCTTAAAAAAAAACATTTCTTGTTGTTTCTCATGTTTTCCGACCACCATTCCTTAAACAACCACCATTTATCCTAAAAATAAAAAATTTAACCTTTTTTTCTTTTTTGTTTAGGCCAGCTTTTATTCCTTAATACCCACAAAAGTTTCCTTAAAAAGATTCAATCTTTTTTTTAATCTTGTTTGTTATTGGGTTTATTTAAGTTAATAACAATGGCAGTTGCTGCTGTTTTAAGATCAAAGTCACCAAGAACCACAGCTTATTTATCATCACTTAAGTACTTAATACTAACTCATGATTTGCACACTTGTTCCAGACCCATGTTAGCCAAATTAGATCATGATTATGTTCCTCATCATAAGGGTTATGCTTTTTTCAAAACTACTAATATGTTTGGTGGTAGTGTTGGTGGTGGTGGTGACCCACCTGAGGTCTGGCAACCTGCTGGAGATGGTGTTAAGATTGTTCCCTTGCCCGGGGCCGGTAAACCGAATACAGAAGGGTTTGGTTCGGGTTCAGGGGATGGGAATTGGGGTGGGTCTAATTTGGGTAATAGTTTTCCGACTCCGAAGGAGATATGTAAAGGGCTTGATAAGTTTGTTATTGGTCAAGAACGAGCTAAAAAGGTTGTCTTTCTATGTTAAAAATAATTGTATCTTTATTGCTGTTTTACATTTCTTGGTTATAGATTTGTCTTAAATCTTTAGTGTTTCTTGATATATTGTTGCATTTAGAACGAGGTGCGATTGCTCCTTTAATGTGTATGTGAATGCGAAAAAGGCCTGTTTATCGAGTACTGATTAGAATTCTGTTCATATAGGTGCTTTCTGTGGCGGTTTACAATCATTACAAGAGGATCTTTATTGACAGTTCACAAAAGTAAGCACATTGTTCTCTGTCTGTTGCATTTGAAGAAAATGAGTTTGTAGAGTATGCACATACTCAAGTATATGTTTCAGTTACAGTATTCTGATAGTGAGCAAGATATAATACTAGTTATGACACTTTACATGCCTACATATCAGTTTTATGACGTCCTATAACATAAGGAGGGGGTTGTTAACTAGAAGCAAGATAAGAACATGATAGGTGAAGATGATTCTCGATCTATCTTGACAGTTATATACTATGATGGACTTACTATTTCGCATCATCCATATGGAGGATCAAGCGACTATGCAGGGTGGACCTATATGGTCTGCTGCATACCCTATAATGATTTTCTACTTAAAAAAAAAAAGTTAAAAATTTAGCTTCAAAAAATATTGTTATTATACCTTTGGACCCACAATACTACACGTACATACCCTATGGTGTGGCGACTATAATAAGCAGCTTTCGGTTGTTGTAAAGTGCTTCTGATATATGATATCACAACTTGGAAAGTTAGGCCTGCAGGACATTCAGGACACGAGAAGGCAAATCAGGTGGATAGTGAAGCTGTTGAACTAGAAAAAAGTAATATTCTTGTAATGGGCCCTACAGGTTCAGGTAACAAGTCTTACTCCTTAAGGGGTAGATTAAACTTGTGTGATTCTGGTAATGCATAGCCTATTCAGTCCCTGTTAATCTCATACTTGAGTACTTGTGAATTTGATTACAGGGAAGACACTACTTGCGAAAACATTAGCACGCTTAGTGAACGTACCATTTGTTATTGCAGATGCAACCACACTCACTCAGGTAAGTAGATATTTATAATTAGTCACATAGGAGATATGTTTGCACTTGGCTGGTAATTTGAGCCATTAATAATCGCCACATGCTACAAAACATGAATAAACTTTGTTTGCATTTGACCTCTTGTGTTACTGTACTAAAAATATTGTGATTTGCAGGCAGGCTATGTCGGGGAAGATGTGGAATCTATTTTATACAAGCTTTTGACAGTATGTCACATACACCTATTCTTAGGCATTGATCGATCACTAATTGGTGGTATTTATATGCTAAATATAAATATTTTGTCATAATATTTTGTCCTTTCTTAATGCAGGTTGCTGACTATAATGTAGCAGCTGCACAGCAGGGTATCGTTTATATAGATGAAGTTGACAAGATCACAAAGAAGGTTTTGCTTAAATTTGTTCACTTTCAGAAATAACATGCATTCACCTTTCATGTGTACCATCAGTTAAGTTCTTGTTTTTTTCCCTCATATCCATAGGCTGAGAGTCTTAACATTAGCAGAGATGTATCGGGTGAGGGCGTGCAGCAGGCATTACTAAAGATGCTTGAAGGAACTGTAAGTTCTTACTTTTCTGCATGCTAAAATAATTCAGCTCTATTTTAATAACTGTGTCAATGTCAAAACTAAAAATTAAAATAATGTTTTCATTACATTTGTATTTCAGATTGTCAATGTCCCTGAAAAGGGTGCAAGAAAGCATCCTAGAGGAGACAACATTCAGGTAAATTACATTCTTTTCTGACCAAGAAGAACTTCCAGATGTTCCCTTTGTCCACTTGATTCTACTCGAGTCAAAAAGATTTTAGTAATGGCTATCACATTATGTTGGATGGGATAACGGGTAAATCTGTAGGCTCTTAAACAGGTTGGGTTGAGGTGGCATTCAAACACTTTTTTTGTCTTATCAATTTAAACTTTGGTGAATCAATAATATATTCAGTACTTTGTTCAAAAATAAAATAATATATTAAGTATTATTTCAAATAAACTGATTTAAATGGTTACACTTGCTTGCTCTCTGAAAGATTTTTAAATTTTCCCATTTCCCTTTAACCAGATGATAAATCATTGCTTTCTGTTGTTCTTTATGCGGTGCTCATACATAGGTTCCTAGTTTATCATCCAGTTTATTTGTATTTTTCTACAGATCGATACAAAAGATATTCTGTTTATATGTGGTGGTGCGTTTATAGATCTTGAGAAAACCATTTCAGAAAGGTATGTGTTATTTGTGTCTTGTTTAATTTGTGTGAGTGCTGTTGTATCACACTATTGTGTTATTTTAGACGGCAAGACTCTTCCATTGGATTTGGGGCACCTGTTCGTGCAAACATGAGAACCGGAGGTGTTACAACTGCTGCAGTGACTTCATCTTTGTTGGAAACTGTAAGCTCACTCCATTTTTGTATATGATAGTTTTAATAGTGATTATGCAATATTGGGTATTCAGAACTGATGGTCAATAATAGTCGGGCACTAGATAGTCGAAACTCCCAAGGTTATACTCTGGTGATGACGAGTGTTTGGAAAATTTTGAACACTAGAAACCGACAGTCATATTGTATTAGAAAACTATAATAGGAATGTGTTGTTAGGAATCTTTATTGACATATGTTTTTGTCAGGTTGAAAGCGGCGATCTCATTGCTTATGGATTGATTCCTGAATTTGTTGGACGGTTTCCGATTCTAGTTAATTTATTGGCTCTTACAGAAAATCAACTAATTCAGGTAAAACTTTATTTAAGATTTTGGATTGTTTTTTGCATTAATGTTCAGTCAGGTTTATCCTCACGAGCATTTACATATTTATGCAGGTGCTAACTGAGCCGAAGAATGCATTAGGCAAACAATACAAGAAATTATTTCAGATGAATGGAGTAAGTTTTCTCATGGTTGATAGAAAGAGATATGCATTTTGACTTTTATATGTCAATTATCTTTCTTTGTTCTTGTTCTTTAAGGTTAAGCTACATTATACCGAAGGTGCATTGAAACTAATTGCAAAAAAGGCAATAACTAAAAACACTGGTGCTCGAGGGTTGAGGTCATTGTTAGAGAACATTTTGATGGATGCCATGTACGAGGTTTGTAAGCCCTAGTCTTCCTCTTAATATGTCAACCAATCATTTGAATTAGAAAGCATTATGATTTTGTATGATTCTGTTACAGATTCCTGATGAAAGAACTGGGGACGACATAATAGATGCTGTTGTAGTTGATGAGGAGGCTGTTGGAGTTGAAGGACAAGGTTGTGGTGCTAAAATCTTGTATGGTAAAGGGGCACTGGAACGCTATTTATCAGAAAATGATGTTAAAGATATAGAGGTAGGTGCATGCTAAAATTTAAGAATATACTTTTTGTTATATACTAGACTCAGAGTGTGTGCTTATTGCAGACGAGCATTGTGGACGGGGCAGACGGAGAAGCCGAACTGCCATCGATTGTTGCACTGTAAATCATGTTCTAGATTGATAAATTCGTAACACGTGTACTGTACAGTATAATAGATTATTATGTATAAGTTGTAATAATATCCCATTCTGCAGCAAAACCAACACCGTCTGTAATCTGTAGTATGTATATATGTAAGCTAAATCCATTATAAATCGCGCTCTTGTTGCATGTTTTTGTTGCACTGGAGTTTTTTCAGTTCCTATCTAGGAGTTACAAATCTGAAACCATGTTTTACATTCGTTATATTTTGTGTCTTGACCAACTCTTGATGCTTGCATTACACATTACTACATTAGAAACATGGAGTTCAGTGGGGTCTATTGTTTAGTTGCACTACACTAGGACTGGGTCTCATCGGGCCTAGCCCAGTCTTGGTGTGTTAAAGGTCTGGTCCCAGCCTCTGAGAAGTATGACTAATTCAGCATCGGTGGCCTTGCCCCAGTCCCGACAAAACCCGTTTTGCGTTTTCTTTTTTGCTAAACATTGCCCAAAGGCGATGAACATTTTTTTTAGAACGGCAACTATTTATCTCACACAATACTCACTACAATCTATCTCACACGTCATAACCTGGATTTGAACCCACAATCATTTGGTTGTAGAGCATCTCACATAACATGAGGTAATAATTTATGCATGTCTTTTTAGAAAAGACAAAAAAGGAGACTAATACAGTCGGTTCCCAAGCCACGTGAGAAATCGAGCTAACAATGCTTTAACTGATCCGATCATAAACCCCAGCCAAATTTACCAACAGCGTTACCATAGATAAAGTTGCTGATCAACCAAGAGCTGTATTACTGTATACTTTTATGTAATAAATCGCGCAGATACAAATTTATATTATAAAGGTAAAGAAAAACAAGACAGGCCTGAATGCATACATATTGCACTAAAGAAAAGAAAGAATGGTGGGTGAAAAGAAGATGGACCCAAAACACAGTTGTGTTGTTATGCTTTTGTTACAAGGTCTCTTTGTTATCATGGTGCCAACCAATTATAGTATTATACCTTACTTTTTTTCCCTCCAACTCACCCCATTTTTTTATAATTCATTTCACATTCACAAACTTACAATAACAGGAAGCAACCACCAATGACTCCTTCCTTCCTATTAAAAAAATCATCTTTTGTCGGTTTGATCCATTCTCAGTCAATTCAACTCATCTCTTGAAATCATGAAAAGGGTCTCTTTGTTTCATTAAATCTTGAACTGGGTTTGAATATTTTTCCTTAGTTTTTGTTGGGTTTGTGTGATCAAGAAAGATCAAGTTTGCATTTTTTTTTATTGGATAAAGAAAATGGATTTGGATAATATAGAGTGTGTATCTTCTTCAGATGGATTAGAAGATGCAGAGATCCACTCACAAAAGTTCATTCAAAAGGCTCCTCTTCTTCGTGTTNCTCTTGAAATCATGAAAAGGGTCTCTTTGTTTCATTAAATCTTGAACTGGGTTTGAATCTTTTTCCTGATTTTTTGTTGGGTTTGTGTGATCAAGAAAGATCAAGTTTGTATTTTTTTTATTGGATAAAGAAAATGGATTTGGATAATATAGAGTGTGTATCTTCTTCAGATGGATTAGAAGATGCAGAGATCCACTCACAAAAGTTCATTCAAAAGGCTCCTCTTCTTCGTGTTAATAATAATATAATGATTGGGGGTTTGCCTCCTGCTACAAGTGTTCATGAGTTATTGGAGTGTCCTGTTTGTACTAATTCAATGTATCCTCCTATTCATCAGGTTTTGTTTCATTTCCTTAATCATGGCTTTTCATTTATTTGATTATATGATTATGTTTAGCTACTACTACCTAGCTTGCAATATAGTTACTAAAAGTTGTTTACAAAAGTTTTAGGGGGTGATTGGAATTGCATTTAAGGTTATGTTTATGGAATGATCTGATGCGAGGGATAGGATGTGCTTATGCTGTTTTATTCCAACTACCAGTTATATAGAATTTGTGAATAGTGTGAATACCATACAATTGCTAGATTTTCTTGTCTACTGGCTACTAGAATTCTTGTTTACGGTTGTTAAATTTGGTTCATTGCAGTGTCCAAATGGACACACGTTATGCTCAACTTGTAAAACACGAGTGCACAACAGATGCCCAACTTGCAGACAAGAGCTGGGAGATATAAGATGCTTAGCATTGGAGAAGGTAGCAGAATCTCTTGAACTCCCTTGCAGATATTACTCGTTAGGATGCCCTGAAATATTCCCATATTACAGCAAACTTAAACACGAAACACTATGCAACTTTAGACCCTATAATTGCCCCTATGCTGGATCAGAGTGTTCAGTCACTGGAGACATACCTTTTCTTGTCACACATCTCAGAGATGACCATAAAGTAGATATGCACTCGGGCTGTACATTTAACCATCGTTATGTTAAATCTAACCCTCGTGAAGTTGAAAACGCCACTTGGATGCTTACGGTAAGTTCTCATGAATCATGCTAATACTTTTGTTGAATGTGAAAAGCTGTCTGTTTTACATTATTTTGATTGGTTTTACAGGTTTTTAATTGTTATGGAGAGTATTTCTGTCTTCACTTTGAAGCCTTTCAGCTCGGGATGGCACCAGTATACATGGCGTTTGTTAGGTTTATGGGTGATGAAGTTGAAGCACGAAGCTACAGCTACAGTTTAGAGGTTGGAGGGAATGGGCGAAAGCTGATGTGGGAAGGTACACCGAGGAGCATAAGAGATAGCCATAAGAAGGTAAAAGACAGTCATGACGGGCTGATAATACAGAGAAACATGGCACTTTTTTTCTCGGGTGGTGATAGAAAGGAACTTAAACTTAGAGTTACGGGGAAGATATGGAAGGAACAACAGAATCCTGAAAGCGGTGTTTGCATACCAAATCATTTTATTTAATCTTTATATATCTTCGTTGTGGTGTAGTTGTAGTTATGCTTGTGAGAATATGAACTTACAGATACTTGACTTGTGTTGGAACTATAATATACACGAATTTGACACCTTGTTTCACAAAGTACTGATTGTGTTGGTGGTAAAATGTAGACACAAATGCCATAAAAAAGTGAAAAAGATATCAAAACAAAGTAAATAATAAGAAGAATCAAATAATTAGCTTCGACAAGCCGGGCTGCATAATATAGTGTTGTTTTTAGACAACTAACAATCTCACACCTTATATACATTACAACATCAAAAATTGTCTTGGACAAGAACCAAATCTACAACCACGTGATTGGAGAACATCTTGCAAATACTGTTGGGTTACAACACTTTTAGAAAGACCCTTATGCTGTTTGATATCCTAATAATCGAAAAATAAGTTGGTTAATTGGTTTAGTGTTACTAGAAAATCGAATTATCTAAGAGCTTATAAAGGAAATGATATTTCTTCATAATTTTTATCTTAACAATACGATGATACCAAGTGGAATGATCAATGACAAAGATGAAAATAGATAATTACTGGATTACACTTGCATCTTTTTAGTAATTACAAGGATGATTTAGGAATAAAAATTAAGAATGAGTGGCATTAGATCTAAAAACGATATTAATAATAAAATAATGAGTAAATTACAACGTTCGTCCCTGTGGTTTGCTCCAAATTACTACCGTCGTCCCTGATCTTTTTTTCTTGCTTTTTTGCTCCTTATGGGTTACATATTGCACGCAGTCAGTCCTTATCGCTAACTGTCGTTATCTTCTCCGTTAGCTCCAATCGTCAAGTGGCAACGTTAGTCCATAAACCAAACGATCATTTGCAACGTTAGTCCTTTATACTAACAGCCGTTTCTAATTAACTAAAATATTGATTTTTATTGTTTTCGCCCGTTTTCTTACGTTTTCGCCAGTTTTCATGCGTTTTCGTCCGTTTTTATACGTTTTCGTCCGTCTTTATACATTTTCGTCCATCTTTATACGTTTTCGTCTGTTTTTCTTACGTTTTATCCGTTTTTATACGTTTTCATGCGGTTTTATCCAGTTTTATATGTTTTGTCTGTTTTTATACGTTTTCCTCCTAATTTTACGCTTTTGTCTGTTTTCTTATGTTTTCATCCACTTTTATACGTTTTTATCTCAATAAAAAAGTGAAAAAGATATCAAAACAATGTAAATAATAAGAAGAATCAAATAATTAGCTTCGACAAGCCGGGCTGCCGGCTGCATAATATAGTGTTGTTTTTAGAGAACTAACAATCTCACACCTTATATACATTACAACATCAAAAATTGTCTTGGACAAGAACCAAATCTACAACCACGTGATTGGAGAACATCTTGCGAATACTGTTGGGTTACAACATGATGACGTATAGTCTCCACTCGGGTCACGGACCCGATTAGTAAACAATACTAACACTTAAGCCCACCACGAGCGGGCCGCAATAACAATAACTGGACTACCAGTTAGAAGGTTTGGGCCCACAAGGCCCAAGCCCAAAGTTATTAACGGATTAGATACGGGATATCTCCTAAATAAAGGAGATATACACCAAATATCCGATATCGGCCAATAGGCCGAAGAGTGAGGAGCACGAAACCTTATCGGTTACGTGCATATAAATAGGGCATCATAGCTCTCGTCTAAGGTACGATTTACAAACCTTAAACTCTTCACAAACCTTAAATTCGATTACTTACTCTCACGCCGGAGGATAATCGGGGGAGACAATCCCTCGATAAGCCTAACGGTGTTTGTTGCTTTCATAGTGCGCAGGTCCCCAAGCATTATCATCTAATTGATAC